>OZ023209.1:68231346-68468846 GCA_963995525.1 Escarpia spicata
CTCGACTTAGACTATTTTTTGTAAGATCACATAATTTTATATTTTCATTGTTATAGGCTTGTTCTATTTTCATAGTATATTTTACACTGGGGTATTTTTTCCGTATTTTTGTGCATGGGTGTAGTAAATGATTGCCAGTTTACTGCATCAGAATACTCTCAAAGTCAGGACTTGTTTGTATGTCAATGTTTGTTTGTTGTAGGTCGGTGTTTGTATGTTGTAGGTCGGTGTTTGTGTGTTATAGGTCAGTGTGTTTGTTGTAGGTCAATGTTTGTATATTGTAGTTCGGTATTTGGGTGTCGTAGGTTGGCGTTTGTGTGTTGTAGGTTGGTAGTTGTGTGTTGTATGTCAATGTTTGTATTTTGTAAGTCGGTGTTTGTGTATTGTTGTTCAGTGTTTAGGACTGTCTATGTGTTGCAGGTCGGTGTTTATGTGTTGTACGTAGGTGTTTTTCTTTTGTAGGACAGCGTTTTTATGTTGTAGTTTGGAGTTTGTGTGTTGTAGGTCAGTGATTGTGTGCTGTAGGTGGGTGGTTGTGTATTGAAGGTCACCGATTGTGTGTTTAAAGTGGGTTTTTGCATGTTGTAGATCTCTGTTTGTGTGTTGTAGGTCAGTGTTTGTGTGTTGTAGGTCAGGGCTTGTACGTAGGAGGGCAGTGTTTTCGTGATCGCGGTACTACTAATAGCACTTACGTCACATTAGCAAAACGCGACGAGGTGTACTTACAATGTACCATATTACAATGTACGTCGCGGACAAGTCGAGCACGCGGGATTATTAGTTCCACCGACGTCACATTAACAAAACGATGCGTAGTTACAGTCATATTGTACGTCGTGGACAAGTTCAGACTTGTATACCTTCACCGATCAAATTTGCTCTGATCGATTCAACATCCCTTCTGATGTAACTGTTCGATAACCGGATCGCGTCTATTCCAAATACCTGTTAGTTGAACGAATTACTACCAGTTTGACCGAATGTCCACGCGTACCTATTTAGTAATGTAATTCAAACTATATACACGCGCGCAAGTTCCAAATGCTTTCTAGTTTGACCGAATTGCTACTAGTTTGACCGAATTACCACGCTTCCTTATTTAATTACATCATTTAACTATGTATTACATAAATTGGGGCTATATACACGCGCGCAAGTTCCGAATAACTGCTAGTTTGACCGAATTGCTACAAGTTTGACCAAATTACTACGGGTACCTACGCAGATAGCCACCAGTTTGACTGATTTACCAGAGAAGTTACTATTTTATAATCTCTGTAACCTATACGTACGTTCTAGAAATATAAGTAATAACTTAGGCCAATAAATATTCCACCTTTCGTATAAAACCCATCAAATAGACACAATCTTGTTTAATTAATAATCCTTCATTAATGACAGCTTATGCGTGGTAACACAATATTTTAGATTGGCCTTCGTTTGACTAAGTCACGGTTATACGTCGTGATTACAATGCAATACATTCTCGTTACATTATAGGTTCTATACAAATTCAGACTTGCACAGCGAATACCGGTTCAAACCAGGTTGATAGACACATCGTTTACCAACGTGATTGGCGACCAAACGAAGTAAGTGCAGCTGTCTTGTGCAAAGACTATAGCATTCATGTATGTTAAAAGATAGGGAGAACATGATTTTGTTATTGAGTGAAAGTGTACGGTAAGCGGAAATAGACTGAAAAGGCATCGTGAACATGTACGGTAAACAGAAGTAGGGTTAACAAGACATTGTGATCCTGTACGGTAAACGGAATTTTGTTTAATAAATATGTCCCAGTGTCATGTGTGACAGCTTCAAATGTTGTTCTGTATATTTTGTTATTGTAACTTAAAAATGCTTAAAAACACTGAAACGGAGTGAAAAAATTTGCAAATGCTACAATGAAATTGTCCATGTCAAAAGATAGGAATTACTGGAAAAAACCTCCTCCGAAAAATAGCAAATTAAGGTTGAAGCGCCCGAACCAACTAGAGCAACCGGAACTACTTTACAATCTTTTAACATGGGATCTCCGGAACTACTTTTGCTTTTCCTCTGGCTCTGGCGCTGGAATAACTTGATTTCCACCTATAGTGCTACTCACACTGGACAGTTGTATTTGCCCAGGATCTCGGACAAGATACTATAGCCATGCAACATACTGCGTGACAGATTACCCAGTGCCGATGGGGTGCACACTGGCTTCCAGGTCAGTCAGTTAGCCTGACTGATTAGAAACCAGTGTAGAAGGCTCGACATTCTAGTGTGATGACGCCTGACTAGCTCTGCAGTTGGTGATGGAACGGTGGGTGTCAGGGTCTGGCAGATATGACAAGAGTCTTCAGGCAGCAACTCTCGATGCTGTGAGACAGGCTCAGTGTCTAGCATTGTTCGGTGAATTACATCTGTTTGCATATCGATGACATCACTGTACGTGTTCGCTCTCTTCGATGGTACTGCATATAAGTTTCGTGAATGTTTGCTACACATCCGTTTGTATCCATACAGCAGACAAAGTGACATTTAACATGGCTCGATCTGACTAGTATGATATTCTATATATGTGACGACACATTTATCCAAAGTCAATAATACATAGTATTTGTCTTCAATTCAACTATAACTTTTAGCAGTGTCCATTAACAAATATAATAATTATCAAGCATTATCCAGTTGCAGAGGTAGAGTTTCATTGTCTGTGTGTTGTTGATAATCAATGGCAGCGAGCTGGGTTCTTCCAACATACACCGAGCACTTGATATGTACAACACAAATTTATGATGAAGTAATGGTATTGAAAGAGTTTTTACTTGTTTAAACAACAATCTGTTGATATACTGACTGCAGCAGTTTAATTCTTTAAATTATGTATGCATTATGAGAACTGTTATATATTTGTCATGCCACACATCATTTATCTACATTACACTTTTTTATAATTGGTATATATTTTCACAAATAATTTACATTACATTTTAATTTCGCTTCACGATAATACACCTGTACATGTTGTACTAATTATGTTGTAAAAAATATTCATAATAACAGTAACTGTTTTTTATATAAGAACCTGACATTTTTCAGCCTCTTTGTAAATAATGTTTTCTATTAATGCTTTCCATTTTATGTGCATGTAATGTCTATGTGATATTAAAACTTATTACATTATACATATCAAATGGCGACTTGTACCTGTAGTTGTATTGTGCTTTCCATTACTTTGTAGTCAATCATATGACTCTTATGATGGCATCATAAGAGTATCAATAAAATTAATGGTTTTTTATTAGACATTGTCTTTACTTTAATTCACATATATTTCTAACAATAATGTGCAATTTAACGAGGACACCCATTACTTCGAAATCCTTATGATTATAAACAAACTATCACATACTTGTCCATTGCTTGTATTTATTTTTCTGATAAAAGGTTTGGTGACAGAGTAATGTGTACCACAACACTCGATTACCTGAAGGTGAATGGTTTTGCCGCTTACATCTGCATGTGGTGATGGCGCACTTCGAGTTCTGAAAGTATAGTACATGTATTAATAGTCAGCACTGATTGTTTCTAACAATAATCATTTTAATGTACTTTCAAAAATTGCATTGCAATGAACGATCACCTGCCAAATACAACCAATGCCTACATAAAACAGTCACATGTTGTCTAAATATGTTATTGGCATTAATTTTCACTTTATTGAGGGGCTCTGGCTTTCTGAAAATAAAAACGCAATGAGGGGGACAATAAAAAAACCTGGTGAAGCTATTTGAATATTCGTTTCTTTGTACATAATTATATAACAAGACTACATATAATTACAATTCAAACTAAACTTTGAAATATCCAATAATATTATTTTTTTATTTAAAAGTAATAGGTTTGGTAAATAACCATTATATTGCTTACTAAAGCTTACTAAATTATGTATATTGTTTTTTTCAATATATTACTATTATTTTAATAATTACAATCGTCTCGGGTCTGTTACAATAAATTTACATGATTACTATTACCCTACGCTTAGTTATACCATTAACCCACTTCCATATACGACACAGACATATAGTCCTAGGTATAGGCCACAGGCACAGCGTCGTACTGCTGCATGATACTATAGTAAATAAAACAGGGCCCAGCAAGGCCGCACATGCCGCAATTATATTATATCACCATTGGCTATTACTAAAACGTAAAATAATCAAGTCAATTTACTACAAATAACATTAATTAATGTGTGTACTCCTACTTATACGCCTATATATACGTGATTACAGCAGAATAATTCGAAATTACTTAGCTGTCTGGAAGAATCTGGCTTTGCGAAAGCAACATCTGTTAATTTTGGTGACTGAGTCTGTCTCCAACCTCACGGTTACAGTCCACTGGCACTGTCTCCAACTCTTTTTGTTTACTTTATTTCGTTCCATAGTCTTTCACAAATAAAAATACACTTTTGTGCGCCGATACTGTCTTTGTCTGTCTAATTTAACCCTTTTTGCCGAGTCGGTGGCATATGTTTGGGGAAGTCCCCTCGTTGTATAAAATCAGTATTGCAATAACATCAACAGCGTCAAATGGTGGGGTCAAAGGTCGACGTCGCCCAAAATTCGCGATCGCAATTGTAATCCACGTAAATATCCTGTTCCAAACTGACTCGAGTATATTCATTCAGATCCAGATTGAGTGTCAGACGGTTTATTACCAAGTAACATTTAAAATGTACGAGGAATTCTTGGCCTTGTGGCGTCAACATGCATACATGCTTGTCTCCCCGCCCCCCCCCCCCCCCCATCATGCACAGGCAAAATATACAATCAGAAACGTTATGAAACTATGCTAAAAGTAGTATAAATTTAAACCAAGGCCAACTGCCTAAACATTTTAAGGCAGTCGTACATCTAATGACAACAACTGAACTTGGTAGCATAATAGTAATACCGTCTGAACATTCCCTAAAAAGTTAAAAAGTATACATGTAGTTAAATAAATAATAAATAAATGAACATATAAATTAGCTGACGATATAAAAAACTAAGCTGACAGTTAAGAAGTATGTACACACATGTAGTTAAATAATAAATAAATAAAACATAATAATAATAATAAATAAATAATTTAGCATGGCGACATAAAATCTAAACAGACTGAAAACAGTATCATGGTATTTCGCGGTTCAAGTGACTCGCAGCCTGCGGATAAAACTGTTTTAAGTATACTGGTCATTGTCTTAATACTTCTATTGCGCTTGCCAGAGGGAAGAAGTTCAAAGAGATGGCCTTAGGCCTAACCGAATTTAATTTGATAGTTTGTCTGTTAATTTCACTAAAACGAGTAAAACATATGCAAAAGTGAACTAGTATATCACAGTTAATACTTGGTACGTTTTGGTATTTTAACGAAACAGGTCGTTTTGTATTTCTTGACTAACACGCGTAAACATAAACAATGGGGATAATCAATACCATACTTCAGAATTACACCATCCTAATACACAGGACGATACTAAATAGAAGATATAGTGGAATCACAGTCAATTACTGGACCTTTTTCTGAGGACAACACGTTTCACATTCAGAAACACTGCAAACCAACAGAAATTTAGCGCTACCGTGGATAGCTCAGATTCTTCTAACGTCGCTAACCTGTTCATCTCGAGCAAGAGGCCATTGCTCCAGCCACTAATAACGGCAAACCTAGTATGTAGAAATGTTTTGTAGATATCATCTTAGAAGACAGGGGTGACACATCACCTCACCGTTATCTAAACAGAGTGGTCTAGACCAGTAGCAACAAATTCACACACAAAGAAAATCCAGAAGGAATGTGCTATTTTTGACAATTTACCGAGAAAAGAATCAGCGGAGGTGAAACAAAAACAATATTTTGGAAGAACAGAAGATGGTAGTGATCCGTACCTTGATAGACAGAAACACTTGAGGCTGACGAGGAAGATCAACGGAAAGAAAGAGAACGTGTGTATTTGACAGTTTCTCTATGCTGAGAGCACGCGGACGATGTGCTGGACTACCTGACATATCACTGTGCTCCTCCAACTACGTCGATTGGGCCACCTGTGACTAAGTGGGCATATATACAATGATCTGCTCATACATGAGACCATCTGTAACTAGGTCGGCTCCACCGACTGACACGTCGATGTGCGCGCAATCACAATAATTTTATGACTGCATGGTTGTTGTTGTGCTACGGCCCATATCATGAACAGCCTGATGACCTGCCACCAGTCCGTACTATCCACACCATCTCATGAACAGCCTGATGACCTGCCACCAGTCCGTACTATCCACACCATCTCATGAACAGCCTGATGACCTGCCACCAGTCCGTACTATCCACACCATCTCATGAACAGCCTGATGAACTGCCACCAGTCCGTACTATCCACACCATCTCATGAACAGCCTGATGACCTGCCACCAGTCCGTACTATCCACACCATCTCATGAACAGCCTGATGACCTGCCACCAGTCCGTACTATCCACACCATCTCATGAACAGCCTGATGACCTGCCACCAGTCCGTACTATCCACACCATCTCATGAACAGCCTGATGACCTGCCACCAGTCCGTACTATCCACACCATCTCATGAACAGCCTGATGACCTGCCACCAGTCCGTACTATCCACAGCATCTCATGAACAGCCTGATGACCTGCCACCAGTCCGTACTATCCACACCATCTCATGAACAGCCTGATGACCTGCCACCAGTCCGTACTATCCACACCATCTCATGAACAGCCTGATGACCTGCCACCAGTCCGTACTATCCACACCATCTCATGAACAGCCTGATGAACTGCCACCAGTCCGTACTATCCACAGCATCTCATGAACAGCCTGATGACCTGCCACCAGTCCGTACTATCCACACCATCTCATGAACAGCCTGATGACCTGCCACCAGTCCGTACTATCCACACCATCTCATGAACAGCCTGATGAACTGCCACCAGTCCGTACTATCCACACCATCTCATGAACAGCCTGATGAACTGCCACCAGTCCGTACTATCCACACCATCTCATGAACAGCCTGATGAACTGCCACCAGTCCGTACTATCCACACCATCTCATGAACAGCCTGATGACCTGCCACCAGTCCGTACTATCCACACCATCTCATGAACAGCCTGATGACCTGCCACCAGTCCGTACTATCCACACCATCCTGCACGCAACTCAGCGTTGTGTTATTGCTTAATTTACACGCGTAGAAAAAAGGTTTGTGATACCATTTTAGTACTACGTGGCGTGTGCACAAATGAACGACACTATTAATTCCATTAGCCTCCAGCTGGCTGTGTGAAGTCTAAATGTCACGGCATAGTGCTATCGTTTAGAAGATTATCTGCATTATTAAAATCGTTTTGACACTCTCTATGGGACAGTCTCCCCTCACTTATTCCCGTCTGTAATCAATGTGTGATCAATGTTTTGGTTATTTTGGTATGTCTGTGTCACCAAGGCTGTTATATCGGTTGTGAGAACATTTCAATAAGTGGTCTTGGAAGAAGGAATGACTGTAGTTAGGATGGTCGCATTTCATGCAGTGCCAGGAACAGGAACTGTTACAGAGGAGATTATATTGATCTAGACTTATGTCACAACATTTAATGTGTACCCATTGGTTGCACCGGTCGCTGATGCTGATTACGTCAGTGCCAGCCAGCAGTATCCCCTGGATATTCTTTTTGCGAAACTCTGAATTTAAGCTCAGCGTATGAAACCGCTCATTAGATCAGTAGATCTAGGCAGGTCAGGTGGCCATAATAAAGCAAATTTCAACCAACCGTGGCTCGTGTTACATGCATTGTTTAGGAAGTAGAAGCAATTATTCGAATACACAATACCGCTCAGTTGCTCGTGCTAAATGGGCGAACGGGTCATTATATATTGGGATTCTTAGAAACTGTTTATCAGTCTTCAAATTTGGGCGGGTATTTGCGCTGTTCTCACGGGTGATGCAGTCAATTACGCGTTTGACTCAGCTAACTTCCGCACTTCGCGTAGGCGATCAGCCAGTGCTAGTTTTGCATGACAATTAATTAATTAACCTGTCCAATAGTTTGAGTGTTGCATATTCAGTTGAATGGTTAGGTCTAAAACCATATTGATTATCAAAAAGTAGAGTCAATAAAATAAAATTAGAGTCAATAAAATAATTAGATATCTGATTATGGAATTTTTTCTCGAAGATTTTTGAAATACCTGGATGGAGAGAGATGGGCCTATAATATTTCAAATAGTGTTCGGTCATTATGTTTGAAAATTTGAAATATTTTTGCAATTTTAATTTTATTAGGAAATATGCCAGTATTTATAACTTGATTAACTACTAAGGTTAAATATTTAATTATTGCTGGTTCAATTATTGTTAACAATTGGCATGAAATATCGCCAAATCCAATCAGATCATTTATTGTTTTGCTTACAAATTCTTCATTAACTTTCTTTAGATTGAAAACAGATGTAACTTTTGATTTTAAATAGTAGTCACAGTCCTTGTTTCCTGCATAGTGAATATTTTCTGCAATAGTTTGACCTATTTGGTAAAATAGTTATGTTTACATATAAATATAATATAAAAAGATATGTTTGCAATGTCTGATTTATATGTTGTAATCGTACCATTTTCTTAAAATATTGATGAAAAGTCATCTTTCCTTTATTTGTTGAAGTAATTTCATTTAAAGTTTTCCAAGTATTTCTTATGTAATTTTGAATTCGATAAATCATGATTAAAAATAGATTTGCATTGCTGAATAAATATTTTTTTAATGAGGTGTTGTACGTTTTGAGGTTACTTTTAATGTTCTCATAATCTGGTGAATTAGGGTCAGACATTTAATTGTTTATACAATGTGTCCCGATATCTAATGAGTTTGAGTAAACCTGAGTGATCAAAGGTGTTTTTTTATGTTTGTATTTATTAAATTTATTATTTATTTATTTAAGCATATTACGCTAAATTAAAACAAATACTGTGGTATACTTCATGTAAGTATGTGATGAAATGAGATACACATTAAACTACATTAACAATGTAGATAATATTATAATAAAACAAATCCAAGAAAAACAACATTACTCGTTGCACTTTGGATCACGGCCATAAGGGATTATCCAGGGAGATAACTAAATAATATTATATATATGTATACCCAACAAGCAAATCAGCAATACACTAACACAGCCTTGATGTACACGAACAATATTTACAAGTGAGAGTGACATAATTAAATGTCATATGGAAAGAGGATTAAAAAAAATAGATTGTTATCCAAGATGTATAAAAATACAATTTGCATTTTGTCCATCTATGCATTGCAAGTGAAGAGAAATAAATCAATAAAGAAATCATAATTAAAAACAAATATTATTATTATTGCCACAAACCTACGAGCAATATCTACCTGTGTTAGTAGCGTCTGTGGTCACATATGCCTAAATACAAGAACCTGAATATACTATTATTGTCTAAATTCGGATGGTTGGCGCAGTGCCACTCGGCAAATGTTCAGCCAACATAGCAGGTGTAGGCGTTGCTTACGTAATCAGACCGAGACCTAGACGCAGTGTCACAAACAGGGGTGTCACTCCAGCTCAGTGCCGGTTTCTAGCCGTTTGAAGCATTCGTTCTGTTTTTATTTGATCGGTTACCCCGTCATGTCAGTGTCTTTGTACAATAGGTTACCATTGTATGTCCAACAGTATGAAATGTGTCCATCTTTTTTAAGTTTCCTGAATTCATATATCAGTTGGGAACGGTACCTGGTTATGTCTTCGTTGATGTAAACTTGATCTCTAGCCACTTTTTGGCGCCTTGGTACAGTGGCTAGAGCTTCGCAATCTCAACCGAGAGAACCCGGGTTCGAATACAGGTTGTGTACAGGTGTCGAACCTTGGGCAAGTTCGTTCACTATACGTTGCTCCAGTTCAGCTGAATGAATAAACAGTTGTGGATATTTGTGTGCGAATAGTCTTCGCGCATTAATTGTAGGGTGGCTGGATGCTTCCCAGAGACGTCGAGGTGGTGTTCGATTGAACAAGTCTGCCACGGAATAAAATGTAAAGCGCTTTAAGCAGTCATGAGGACTGGATACTGCGCTATATATAAGAACTTACCATTACTTTACCGTTGGCACTGAGTCTGCTTTGCGCACTTTGCGATTCACTCGTGATTTGTAGACGGAGTCACTGCGCCTATATGTGTTGAATCTGACGATTACTGAGCGTGGCCGTCCCTCGGTGGTACGTTTTCCTATTCTGTGTGCGGTTTAGATCTCATATGCCTGCCTCGGAAATTCCCTGAAACCGGAGGTTTACCCTTGTGGTGTCATTTTCTGTTTCTAGAGATGCAATTCTTGTTTCGAGTTGTTTGATTTTTTGTTCTTTTCCTGAACAAGTTCTTTCAGCTGTTAAGTTTTTCCTCTTAGTGATTAGAGTTTGTTTGTAATTTCTTGACGGAATGGTACCCGTTTTAACTTAAAATTAAAAATTAAATCAGTTTACGTTTATCTAAGTCCATATCTTGAGATGATTTGTGACACTGTTACCTTAATAGCACGTAAGGGTCTTACTTTGCCACACCCAAGAGAGTCGCGTCAGTCCTTATTCCCGAGTCACAGGTAGTACAGTCTTTGTGTTCTGAGATACATCTCCACTTAGTAGCGTCGACAGCAGTGATGCCAGTTATCTACTAGTGCATGGTCCGAGGTCGGCGGCGCTTTCGTGTACCTCGTATAGTTGATCACGATAGGCGTAGGATTACAAATGCTCTCTTGTAGTGATACATATATACAAACCAGCGATTGTGACAACCACGAACATTCGCTGCACTTTCACGAAGACACCAGTGCACGGTCAGAACCCAAAACTCGAGTAATTTAGCGCTGAACACGGAACACCGTTGTGCGTTCGCATGTGCTACGCAATGATTATAATTTCCGGCGCCGCGCAACAAGTCTGCATGCATCGACCTACTCATTATAGAGATCTTGTTGGATGCTCTTTACCGATGTTTTGTGTGTAGAGCGGCGTACTTAAATTGGACACCTGGGTCAATGAAATATCAATGTCCGCCCTTTGACGCTTTCTTGGAAATAATGCAGATAGTAGGCTACAAACAGAGGTACATAGGTTCACAACATGATATTTCGGGCAATATTTGAGATTCTGTGTTTCCCAGCAACTGCTAAATATTGCAGTTTGCGTTATATCCAGATAAGGCCTACGGGTGAATTCAGTCGTTATTGGTTAATTTCGGTGACATTTTAAAAATGCAAACACACCAGTGCGTGCTGCGTTCTTAAATAAACGCAAAGCGAACAACACGTTCCCATATGCATACATTCTATGTGTTAAACACTTCGACAGAAGAACACAACATTTAACTATATGCGTTATTTACTAATCTCAACGTCCATTATTTGTTATATCCGCCTACAACTCCAAAAGCCAGGAGTGCTTTATTTACATTTTATTTGCCAATAGGTCTGATGGTGGTTTTTGGGGTAGAAATAACCGTGGAATTCGAGTGTCCATTTCTGACAAAATTCGACTTGGAAGTTTTCTTGGAATTTGGAACTGGAGCATCCTTAAATCACACCTTGATGTTTCGCGTCGAGTCGTATTCAACAGTTTCAATATTAGACTAAAAAGAGTGCGTAGCCACCACCGATACATATAAATTAGGTGTCAAATAAAAGCCTGATATATGCTGGTTCTGGAGGAATGTTTGAATTAGTTCTATCTACATAATATTTTGGCCTACGAATCTGTATGTAAACATACCCAAATTGCGCTTGAGAGGACGTTCGAAAAAGACAACTGAATTATTTTCCGTTTATGTGGCAAGACCAAGGAAGAAACTACTAGTCCAAATGACATAACATTAAAGATTAGCATTATTCCACAGTTGGAACCAATTTCATTGTGGTCTTACATCATGGAGACGAGAAATTGTGTTTTATCTGAACGGGTAATAACCGCGAAAAACGTTGACACACGGTTCATCCACTAATTTGACTGCCTACATATCGAAACATAAATTGCCAAGTTATCAGTCATTATTATTATGTTCTGATTTAATTGTTTCTCTAATCTGAAGTGTTTTACCGATAATAATAGTAATATTAACGACTAGCTATCCCGTTTAATCGCAGAAAATTTAAGTCAGTGTTCGGTTCATTTTTATTAATGTAATTGTTATAAAATTTTATGTTATTGATATTATTTATAATTGATCATTTATGGTTAATATTAATATTTTATCAGTATCAATCATTAATTATTATTAGTAGTAGTATCATTGTTATTATTATTATTATTAATCAATTATCATTGTCATTATCATTATCATTATTATTTATTATGTATCATTATTATTATTTATTTATTATTATTGTTGTTACTGTTATTATTATTATTATTAACCATTTATTAATAATAATTGATTATTAACAATTTGTTATTAACATTTTATTATTAATAATTTATTGTTAATAATAATAATAATAAGATAACTTCTATTGCGCCTAAATCCTTGGAAAGCAAGCTCAGAGGCGCATCAAAACAAAAGGATTGGTCAATCTCAAAATCCATAAGTAGTTTTCTAGTTGTCAACAGATGGGTCAAGGCGCTAGGGAGCTACGGTGGATAAGCAAGGTTGTAAAGATACGTTTTTAAATGACGACGGAATTTTGTAATATTTTCAACTGAACTAACACTAAGAGGGAGCATATTCCAAAGAGTTGGTGCAGCAACAGAAAAAGCCCAAGTTCCAATGTTAGTGTTGACTCTAGGAACAAAATGTAGGTCAGAACTAGATGATCGAAGCTGGATAGGTTTTCTTACAGGAGTAAGCAATGAATGCAAATAAGATGGTTGCTTATTGGACAGTGCCTGGTATGTAATGGTACAGATCTTAAATATTATACGATATCGTACAGGAAGCCAATGCAAAGACTTCAAAAGTGGTACAGAGCGAGAAAAACGAGGAGATCTTTTAACTACTCTTGCAAAACAATTTTGGACACGCTGAAGTTTTGGGATATCCTTGCTAGCGATATTATAAAGGAGGGAATTGCAATAGTCAAGTCTGCTGCTAATAATTTATTTTTATTAATGTATTATTAATCATGTATTATTAATAATGTATTACTAATATTGTATTATTAATAATTTATTAATAATAATGTATTAATAATATTTTTTTATTAATCATTTATTATTAATCATTTATTATTGTTATTATTTTTATTAATGTCATTGTTATTAAAGTTAATGTTATTTGGTACTGTTATTGTCATATTTGTTGTTGTTATAATTATTATTATTAATCATTTATAATTAATCATTGATTATTATGATTGTTAATAATTTATTATTAATCATTGACTAGTATTATTGTTGTTATTAATAATTTATTATTATTAATTTATCTTTAATCATTTATTATTAACAATTCATGATTTATAATTTATTATTAATACTTGATTATTAATAATTTATTATTAATAATTCATTTTTATTAGTAGTAGTAATAGTAGTAGCAATAGTAGTAGTATTTAATAATAAAGTCTTATATATCGCTGTATCCAGTCCTTAGTTCTGTTCAAACCGCTTTATAAAAAAAGTTCACAATTATTTGTCACTCATTTAGGCAATGAAAGCGATTTTAAAAAGGTGTTTCTTCAGCGTCGTCTTAAACAACGCAATAGTGTCAGACTGTCTGACTGATTGTGGCAGATTGTTTCAAAGTACAGGGGTCGCTTCGGAGAACGCACGGTCTCCGAAAGACTTGAGGCGTGTGGTTGGGACTGTCAGCAGACCAAAAGAATTTGATCGGAGGGGTCGTGTGGGCTGATATTCAACAAGAAGCTCAGAAAAGTATTGCGGTGCAAGACCGTAGAGTGCCTTGAAGGTAATCAGGATAATTTTTAACGTAATTCTTTCTTGGACGGAAAGCCGATGGAGATATTTCAGGACTGTTGTTACGTGCTCGTGTTTCCTTCTTCATGTGATTAGACGAACAATCGTGTTCTGGATGCACTGCAGTCTACGAATCTGACACTTGTTAATTCCGGACAGCAGCGAATTACAACCATCCATTCTGGACGCTATAAATGAATAGATGATTTATTCGGCAGCTCCTGGCGTAAGAAATTTCATGATTTTACCCACATTTCGGATTTGCAGACCGGAACATCTACATATGACACTGACTTGTTGATCCATTTTTAGTCCAACATGGAACATAATAATAATAATAATATACTTTATTTATACATTCATATCCATGAGTAGGAATCTGTTCAAGAGTGTTGACAACTAATAGCTACTAAAACGTACGTAATATAATTAAATGTATAAAAAGACTAGAACTGCATTAAATAAAAAATGTACTAAACATATATAAGCTAAAAGTATCAAGACATACATAAAAGTAATAATAATAAATAAATAAATAAATAGACAATAAAATATTAATGAATAAATTATTAAAAATAACAGGCTTGTTAAGCTAATTAAACGTATATAAAGGCTAGAACTACATTAAAATATAAAATGTACTAAAGAAACATAAACTAAAAATATCAAGACCTATATAACAGATAATAATAATAAATAAATAAATATACAATAAAATATTAATGAGTAAATAATAAAAATAATAAGCAAGTATAATAGTAAACAATAATAGTAATAATATGTGGACAGTGAGACATTAAAGCAAGCTTGAAATAATGAGCCTTAAGATGCGCTTTAAATATGTCCATGCACTCGGTCAGACGCATATCCTCAGGGAGCGCGTTCCACAGAGTCGGCTCCTCGCGAGAGAATGAAGGCGGTCATATATTTCGAGGTTGTGGTGTGGAATGGCTAGCAACGCGCCGTCGGTAGATCGTAGGGCGCGGCGCGGCACGGCACGTACGGCGTGATGAGCGACGCGAGGTACGTCGATCGTGGAGGGCGCTAAACACAATGACAAATAGCTTGTACTCAATGCGGTACTTCACGGGCAACATGGTCCCAAGATTTTTGATACATGTACTGGGATCATTTGGCCATTTTTACAACGTCGATCTTCGTTATTTTAGGTATCTTTCTGCGCAGCGCCTCTGATCTCGTGAACAGAATTTCAGTTTTTTGACCATTTAATTGAAGTTTGTTTGCTGTCATCCAACCGTTGATGTCAGCAATGCATGTTTCTAGCTGAGATATGACAACAGATGTGTCGGAAGATCCCCGATGTAAATGCAGATGATGATTATGGTACCGAAGTATGTGATGAAGATCAACATGTTGAGAATGTCGGTGATGTTGAAGGCGAAAATTATGAATATTATGATGATGATAAGGATAACAATAACAATGATGACTGTAACAATAATAATAATAATAATAACAACAATAACAATAATAGTAATAGTAATAATAACTAATTAATAATAATAATAATAATAATAATAAATTATTAATGATATATTATTAATAACAATGATAATAAATGATTAATTATAATAATAATAGCAACAATAATAAATGGTTATTAATAAATTATTGAAAGTAATGATTGAAAGTAACAAAATTATAACAATAATACATGATTAATAATAAACGATTAATAATAATAATAATAATTATTATTATTATTATTGTTATAACTGGGATATGTATTTTATGTGTGACTTATATGTATTATGTGCATTAAACCACATGTTTTTATTCTGGGCATTGTGCAATAAAATACATGCCGATCTTTCACCCACTACCCTGGTTTTCTTATTGTTTTCAGTAGTGTAGTCTTTGTTTATGTTATAGTGGGTTTGCTCTGGAACCAGCTGTCTATATAGCTGGTTTCCTTCTCACGGACACGATTAATATTATTATTATAACAACAACAAAAATAGCAATAACATTACTAAATAACATTAACTTTAATAACACTAACATTAATAATAATAATAACACAAATAATAATAATGCCAATGACATTAACTTTAATGACAATAACATTAGTAATAACAACCTCTTCGTCGTCATCCTCATATTGTGTGTGTGTGTGCTCGCGCTCGCGCGCGTGTGCGTGTGCGTGTGCTTTTGTATGTGTAAACGTGCGTTTTTAATATTGCACACGTGGGGAAAACACCCAAGAATTGGTTGGACAAAACACACATGGTCGGAAATACTATATTTGTCATATATGTGAATATGAACGAACCATAACTATATGAAATCAAAAGCTATTGTTTCGTGACGCACCGAAGAAGCAACGTTCACAAACCTTTGCAACTACACAATGTACAAAACACTACCAAAGTTGACAGAAAGCTGTTAAAGCAATAGGTCAACAGTGTCACAACTGGACGAATACTGGAAATAGTGAATACCATGAAGCTTTAACTATCCCCAGTTCCGCTGTTTTAACCCATATTTGGAGGTGACATGAACTCAAAACCAAAGATATAGCTGTCCAGTGTCTTGGTACGGCTGGATTTCGTACACCCTTGGAACTTCCAGAAACAATCTGAGCGACTTACACAACCTGCGAATGATAACCTGCTCAGCTTCCACGCACTAACAGGAATATTCAACATCAGCCTATTGTGGTCAAGTGAAGACATCGAGCTTGCAAAATTTCCAGAACCAACCAGCTCCTTATCAAGGGAATTGGTCATGATCGGGAACTTGCATGGGCTGGATATGTTGTGTGTCACCTTTGTATGGCACTCGTTCGTGAGTAGTAAACCGTCAATCCTGTCAGGGTCCAACTCTTTGGGTCTGACGATGCTACCCCACCCTCCACTCTACAACTTCATATTGCACAGGCTAATCACCATGCAACAATTTGGTTACAGGCAGATTGTGAATATATAGCTATATCATATCATATCATATCATATCATATCGACACATGTACGAGGAAGAAGGAATCAGAATGCCTGTGTGAACGCTGCTATCTGCTTTAGTAGATGTATGTCGATGCCACTCAAAATACAGGGCTGCTCGGCGAACTGGCTCGATCGTTTTTTATAATGCCGATTATACCATTATGTGCTAGTAATTGGCTGAGTTGCCTGATCAGCAGGCACTTGGTTGAAGTGCCTTTAGGTTTTCTTTCCAACAAAGTATCCTATAATGAATTCTGCAAGAGCCTCTTGTGTTGTCTTCCCGGGGTGTTTCATATCTGCCAGAGAAACTGTTCTTCATCGGGAGGGCACAGCTTGTATGATCATAGATGGTTAGCCAATGTATAATTGTAGCGAAAGGTTCTATATAGTTGCCAATCTTCTCAGCCCTGATGATGTCCAGCATGACCTCCTTAGTTTCCACGTATGTTAATCAGATCCTAAAATTTGGATTCCTTCATGAGATATTGAATAGTCTCGTTCGTTAAAACATTTGACAGTTGGTCGACTGTGTTGCGAGTAAAGTTCTAATCTGCGATTGCTACCTCTCTTCTTCAACATCCTAACTACATTTTGGGCAAGTTCTTTTACTTTCACGTCATATTATTGATCAAATGCATATGTTGTAATACATAATATGTACATTGTATTAACAGGAATATATATGTATAAACAGGCTTATAAAGAATAATTGGGTGTATAAACAACTTTGGTGTACGCGATAAACACATTTGAGAAAAACACGTGTTTATATTAGATTATCCCATATATATATATGAGAAAATTAATCAAAGTTCAACACCTGATAACACAGAAAATACATTTACAAATCATAACATATTTGGTTTTATGCAACGGTGTGTACAAGGCGTCAATTAATAAACTTATTTTGACAAATGTTTGAGTTTGTGACCCTCAAATAACCTTCAAAACGAGGTTGGCATCCACATACACCTATTTTCTTCTGCTATTAAAAAGATGTAATTAAAACTATAAAATCAATTGTTGGCTAACGTACTATATGCAGAAAGGCGTCATTAAAAAACTTAATCTTTTGACGTTGACCTTGTTTATCCTTCAATATCATATCTCGCTTTGACGAGGATAAATGGTTCTTTCACAAAGTATATGATACGTACATATAAATGAAGTAGTTATAGGGCCATTGTAACTTTACTACTTTCGCGGTATTGCAAACAAGTCGAATATTCATCATTTCACGGTGACCTTGTTTGATCTTAGCGCCACTCGTACCATATCAGGTAACACCCCCGTGTAGTACCTCACTTTGACGGGCAGACAAATGTCTTTCACGGTGACCTTGTTTGATCTTAGCGCCACTCGTACCATATCAGGTAACACCCCCGTGTAGTACCTCACTTTGACGGGCAGACAATTGTCTTTCACGGTGACCTTGTTTGATCTTAGCGCCACTCGTACCATATCAGGTAACACCCCCGTGCAGTACCTCACTTTGACGGGCAGACAATTGTCTTTCACGTTGACCTTGTTTGATCTTAGCGCCACTCGTACCATATCAGGTAACACCCCCGTGTAGTACCTCACTTTGACGGGCAGACAATTGTCTTTCACGGTGACCTTGTTTGATCTTAGCGCCACTCGTACCATATCAGGTAACACCCCCGTGTAGTACCTCACTTTGACGGGCAGACAATTGTCTTTCACGTTGACCTTGTTTGATCTTAGCGCCACTCGTACCATATCAGGTAACACCCCCGTGTAGTACCTCACTTTGACGGGCAGACAAATGTCTTTCACGGTGACCTTGTTTGATCTTAGCGCCACTCGTACCATATCAGGTAACACCCCCGTGTAGTACCTCACTTTGACGGGCAGACAATTGTCTTTCACGGTGACCTTGTTTGATCTTAGCGCCACTCGTACCATATCAGGTAACACCCCCGTGCAGTACCTCACTTTGACGGGCAGACAATTGTCTTTCACGTTGACCTTGTTTTATCTTAGCGCCACTCGTACCAAATCAGGTAACACCCCCGTGTAGTACCTCACTTTGACGGGTAGACAATTGTCTTTCACGGTGACCTTGTTTGATCTTAGCGCCACTCGTACCATATCAGGTAACACCCCCGTGTAGTACCTCACTTTGACGGGCAGACAATTGTCTTTCACGTTGACCTTGTTTGATCTTAGCGCCACTCGTACCATATCAGGTAACACCCCCGTGTAGTACCTCACTTTGACGGGCAGACAATTGTCTTTCACGGTGACCTTGTTTGATCTTAGCGCCACTCGTACCATATCAGGTAACACCTCCGTGTAGTACCTCACTTTGACGGGCAGACAATTGTCTTTCACGTTGACCTTGTTTGATCTTAGCGCCACTCGTACCATATCAGGTAACACCCCCGTGTAGTACCTCACTTTGACGGGCAGACAATTGTCTTTCACGGTGACCTTGTTTGATCTTAGCGCCACTCGTACCATATCAGGTAACACCCCCGTGCAGTACCTCACTTTGACGGGCAGACAATTGTCTTTCACGTTGACCTTGTTTGATCTTAGCGCCATTCGTACCATATCAGGTAACACCCCCGTGTAGTACCTCACTTTGACGGGCAGACAATTGTCTTTCACGTTGAACTTGTTTGATCTTAGCGCCACTCGTACCATATCAGGTAACACCCCCGTGTAGTACCTCACTTTGACGGGCAGACAATTGTCTTTCACGGTGACCTTGTTTGATCTTAGCGCCACTCGTACCATATCAGGTAACACCCCCGTGCAGTACCTCACTTTGACGGGCAGACAATTGTCTTTCACGTTGACCTTGTTTGATCTTAGCGCCACTCGTACCATATCAGGTAACATCCCCGTGTAGTACCTCACTTTGACGGGCAGACAATTGTCTTTCACGTTGACCTTGTTTGATCTTAGCGCCACTCGTACCATATCAGGTAACACCCCCGTGTAGTACCTCACTTTGACGGGCAGACAATTGTCTTTCACGGTGACCTTGTTTGATCTTAGCGCCACTCGTACCATATCAGGTAACACCCCCGTGTAGTACCTCACTTTGACGGGCAGACAATTGTCTTTCTAAACATGTATCACTTGGCCATATTTTGTTTAAGTAAAATAGATGTGCGACCATTGAAATGTTAAGACGATTGCGGAAGCGCACAATTTCGAAAATTCATAACTTGAGGGTGACCTTGTTTGATCTTGGATTCACGCTTATTGAACCACTTGGCAGCGCTACGACATACCTCTTTCGGACGGGGAGGTATCGAATTTTCATACGATATAACACTTGGTTGTGTGGGGGAATTAAAATCGACCCGAAAGGTGGTTCTACCTGTCAATAATGAGGAAAATCCCATGAAATAGTTAGGGCTGATGTATTACAATAGCCATTCTTCACTGTCTGATCTCTATGTATTAGATATTACAAAATCCAACTCAAAGCTGGGCATGATAACATAAAGGCAGACGATTTATGAAAGTAAATGTTGCAAATATTATATAATCTACACACACACACACACACACTCTCTCTCTCTCTCTCTCTCTCTCTCTCTCTCTCTCTCTCTCTCTCTCTCTCTCTCTCTCTCTCTCTCTCTCTCTCTCTCTCTCTCTCTCTCTCTCTCTCTCTCTCTCTCTCTCTCTCTCTCTCTCTCTCTCTCTCTCTCTCTCACACACACACACACACACACACACACACACACACACACACACACACACACACACACACACACACACACACACACACACACACACACATATATATATATATATATATATATATATTTGCAACATTTACTTTAATTTTAATTAAACCAGCTGATGAATGCGATTGGGCTACGGTAATATATATATATATATATATATATATATATATATATATATATATATATATATATACATATATATGTATATTGGTGGCATGCCCAAATTGTCAACACCTTTTTTATATGTTAGTAGTATAGTATAGTAGTATAGTGTTCGAAGCAGTGAGCAGCAACATTTACTTTACCTTTAATTAAACCAGCTCATGGATGCGATTGGGCTACGATAATATACATCAAACTTCCCTCTCTCACACTGGACATGTTGACGTTCTTTGAAGGGAACCTATGCACACAGTCCTCAGTGATAACTAGTATACTATGACATTGGACAGAGGGTCGGTATTGGTTTTATGAACCGACATCTCTGAATTTGCATAATAGAACTTCGTCTTATTTTTTCGTTTTCAAAACAACATACCCCTATCCATTCGCCAGGCTCCATCGACTGATGTATTTAAAAGACTTGTCTTGTCTTGTTTTGTAAAGCTTTTTATTAGAGTTTTAATTATTTATGATATTTTATATAAAACACCTGTATTGTTCATAGATAGTTCTGTATGTGTTTATTGTAGAGTTACTTTATTTATGTATACTTTATTTACTTATTTATATACCTTAGACATCTAGTTTTAATTTTCCATAGTTTTATTTATGTAGATATGTACTAGTTTTTATGGTTTGAGTTTTTTAATATGTATATATATGTATTGCTTCAATGAATTTGTACAGCGCCTTTGAGCAGTTTATGCTGAAAACGGCTCTATATAAATGTGCATTTATTATTATTATATTATTTTCATGATTAGCAATTTCGTTATCGGCATTTTTAATGTAGTCAATCAGTCAGACTGTGGTTCCAGCAGGAAGGTATAAATCTTGCTCAAACATACTTCCAACAAAGAAGTATGTTTGAGCAAGATTTATATCTTCCTGTAGCATCAAGTAGTGTCATCGAGGTTGATGTGTGTCGCCGCCGTGAGACAACGTCAAGGAGCGTAATCGAAGTTGATGTGTGTCGCCGCCGTGATGACAGCGTCAAGTAGCGTCATCTAGGTTGATGTGTTTCGCCGCCGTGATGACAACGTCAAGTAGCGTCATCGAGGTTGTTGAGTGTCGCCGCCGTCATAACAGCGTCAAATAGCGTCATCGAGGTTGATGTGTGTCGCCGCCGTCATAACAACGTCAAGTAGCGTCATCGAGGTTGTTGTGTGTCGCCGCCGTCATAACAGCGACAAGTAGCGTCATCGAGGTTGTTGTGTGTCGCCGCCGTCATAATAGCGTCAAGTAGCGTCATCGAGGTTGTTGTTTGTCGCCGCCGTCATAACAGCGACAAGTAGCGTCATCGAGGTTGTTGTGTGTCGCCGCCGTCATAACAGCGTCAAGTAGCGTCATCGAGGTTGTTGTGTGTCGCCGCCGTCAATTGTTGGCAGTCACCCTGGGACAGGGGCAATTAGCTGCGGTAGCCAAACTTGGCAGATGAATAATCGATCAACTCAACTCTAATTACATTAGCAGAAGCAGGCATGACGAAGAGTGCCGTTTTCATGTCCCTTTTTTCTGTACTACTGACAGTCTGATCAATGGCTATGTGTTCGATGAGATAATCAACATCGCGTGTATGGGGAAGGATGGAAAGTCGAAATCTCCGAATGTGAACCAAAATTAGTACCCAAGTCTGTAGCAACATAGTTGACAAACAATACGCTGGCACCCTGTGTACTTCCTTCAAACCCAATTTATCACGACATTGTTGACAAATGTTATACACGCTGGAATTTTGATGCGTTGCTTTCTGCCAGATCTGTCGGCCGATGAAGTCTACGGAATAATTCAGCCATGAGTTTTCCCAGGGAATATTGTCCGGGGAATATTGGCGGGCTGTGTTATTCGAGGTACTTGATTTGGGTATAGCCGGAATACATTGTCTGGGATAGAATCATGTTAGAATGACGACAGCCCCCAATGTTGAAAGAGGGTGGCTTAGCCCCCAATTTTAGGAGGGTTTTTATATTAAAAATTGAGTTATCACCATGCCAGTTGGCAATTCAGAGTAAACTTTGACAAACTTTGAATAATGAGAATAAAATATGGCAATTTTGGTGGAACAAAACCCTTAACCCTTGTTTTTAATGGCAAAACTGAGAACGTACTAGCAAAAAACGTTCGGCTTCGAATGTCATGTCCGTCATCACGGGAGTGTTGACTAAGAAACACGTTCCAGAAGAGACATCTTCCAGACGAGAAGTCTTCTTCCAATATCAGGTCTGGCAGTGTGGGAAATGGTGAATGACAGTCAATGCAAACATAGTTATTTAGAACGTCACAGCAGACAAATTCCAACAACATTCTCCTACCTTCCTTCTTCCGGTGTAATATCTGACTGGGATGCGACAGCGGAGTGCAGAAATAAAGCTCCGGGCTCAGCCCCCTCAATATAAATTTCGTTCCGAAGCTTCGAAAAGATATCGATCGTGTGTCGTATAAATTTGTTTAGCGTCTCACTGCTGGTCGGGCATGAATGTATACGTATGCGCCGCAAGTGCAAGATGGTTAGAGAAGACGAGTTGTCGGCGTGGAATTATTGATTTGTTAATTGTAATAATGATGTGTGGATTAACGACGCGCTGAATGTGTTTAACGGCGTACTGATTGCAGGATGTTAGGACATTGTCGCCCTGCGGCGATCCGTACAGGGCACATGATACACTAATAACGAAATATTGATTTAGTAATTGTAATAAATATTTGTGGAGTAAACGTAATGAGGAGATGCTAGGTCAGGTAGGTCAGATATGACACACAAATTGACATAATGGACGTTCGTTTTTCGCATTTTACTTACATGTCTATCGAAAGATTGCGGCATAGGGCTAGCGGTACGTATTAAGAGACAGGGTAAGTAACATCATTAAGAACACAGTAAAACGTACACATACCTAAACGTAGCATGTTGGTTATTGTTATATCGCACATACCCCACCACCTATTACTCGACTGCACTAACAAAAAGACATCCGTCATAGGAAATGAATTAATGCGTTATGGATTAATGCACATATGGACTTCATGGGTGCATGTTTGTTAAGTAATGGATTGAGTACTTGACAGTACTGTTTATATAACTCAGACAAATGTTCTTTTGGATGTGTGACAATGTCAGATTTAAGGATATCAACCATTAAAGCTGTAATGTCAATTATGTGAATGGCTCTGAAAGACACATTGTGTTTCGACACTAATGGAGTTATAGAAACGTTAGCTTTAGCAATGACAGTATGGTGATCTGATAACCCATCTGAAACAGTAGGTATTTGGATATTATCACAACTTGAAAGCGTTATCAAGAAGTCAAGCCAATGGCTACGTATAAATTATGTTGTTTCAAATGAGAGGATGCCAGAATATCATTAAACGTAGTTGTAGTTGTAGAAGGTACATATATATATGACTGGCTAAGTGAATTTTAATAAATATAAATTCTTCTCCCTCCCTTATCAGGCCTGTAAATAACAAATTAGTGACCGGAGTTGGCCCCGGTTCAACGTGTTCTAATTAAATAAATTAAGCTTATTACTTACTTTTTCCCTATGTTGTAATGTCATTCAACTTAAAACATCACGTAACTAGAGTCACCCTGTGAAGGAGATGTGTCGCCCCTGCCTGAAGCATTCATTTAGTAGACCGCAGGTCACTGGGTCTTTGCAGGAGCTAACCTAGGTATCAACCAAATAAAACATAGCGGTGGTTACAAGGCAAACTGATCTGTCACTTGACTCTGAGCTGAAGTCCTAACGTAATAGTACCTTCATAAGTTCTAGGTTCCACCAAAACCTACAAATGTCAATTGAGTCATCGTCAGCGGAGTCACAAAACATCGTGTGAAGTATGCATCACGCTATTGATACAATAGCTTATCTACACGTTTTAATAACAATTTTTTGTCCTCACCAAATTTATTTGTTGACAATGTCAAGATATGAAAAACACTAGAGAGAAGAAGTGATCACAACCAGATACATTTTATTATTAATGTAAAATCAGAAAGGAATAGTAAAAAGCACATTTTCACAAAGGACGATATAAGGACATGAGGAAATATTTAGCAAAGATAGGCTAGAATAACACACTGACGACCAAGGCAGTAAAATAATGCTTGAATATCTTAAAATTGAGTGCATCGTCGATAAATTTGTTCCCTTGGAAAAAACAAAGGAAACAGTCCAGAAAAAAACACTTATCGAAAGACGCCATTAGAAAATTAAGTACAAACAAATGGTGTGGAAGTCACATATATATATACTGGAAATGATGAAGACTACAATATTTATAAAGAAGCACTTAACCAAGCTACAACTGAAATAAAAAAATTCAAAGAGAAGCTATGAACACAAATTCGCTTGTAGTATAACACATGACTGCAAGATTGTTATGCATATGTTGGGAGCAAACATAAACTTCAGCACCAGATCGGTCCTCTAAAAGATAGTGCTGGAAATATTATGTCAGAAGGATTCTTAATGGCAGAAGACCTGAATGAGTATTTTATTTCGGTGCTTACCAGGGAAGATATTAGTTCACTGCCAGTATCAGAGGCTAAGTTCAAGGGGCGGAATCAGACTATTTGGGACAGTAAATGATAAGCCCGGAAAAATTAGCTAAGGAAATAAGGGTTATGAAGCATGCTAAATCACACCAAATTTGCGGTTGACACAAAATTGTTTAGAAGATTTAAACGTGATGGAGATAGACAGCATTTACAAGATGATCTTGAGAGGTTGATCAAATGGTCTGAGAAGTGGCATATGTTCAATTTTAGGACATGTAAACGCCTTCAGACAGAACATGTGATCGAAGATGCACAGTATAAAATGATGGGTGCTGTACTAAGTACTACTATAAAAGATAAGGACATAAGTTTAACCATCAATGCTGATATGAAGGTTTCAAAGCAGTGCTGAATTGCAGCTTGGAAGGGAAATCAAATCCTTGGATTAATTAGGCGAACTATAGCATATCAGAAAAAAACCTAATAATACCGCTGTAGAAAACAATAGTTAGGCTTCTTTTAGAATATTGAATACAAGCGTGGGGGCATCATCGCAAGAAGGAGAGAGATATGCTAGATATATTACAGAGGAGAGCGACTAAAATGATACAAAAACTGAGGGATCTTAGTTACAAAAACAGCTTAAAGAATGTGGTTTAACAACACTAGAGACCAGGAGATTGAGAGGAGATCAGATAGAAGTGTTTAAAACATTGAATGGTTATACAAATATTGATAGAAATATGTTGTCTCAGTTAAGAAAGATAGAAGGACTAGAGGTCATGAAATTACATTTGTAAAGGAGCAGTGTATATTAGATATAAGAAAGTTCTCAATTTCACAAAGGACTGTAAATTAATGGAACAGATTATCTGCTGATTGTGTAGGTGCTAGTAATATGAATATGTTTAGAAATAACATCGCACATACTTCAGAAGGGATACACGTAGATAAAAAGGGTTGGACTCTCGATAAGCCAAATGACTTCCTTGTCCATCTGCCATCTAGATTTTATTGTCTGGGTAACA
Organism: Escarpia spicata; assembly: GCA_963995525.1. Taxonomy (NCBI): domain Eukaryota; kingdom Metazoa; phylum Annelida; class Polychaeta; order Sabellida; family Siboglinidae; genus Escarpia; species Escarpia spicata. The sequence goes on from OZ023209.1 coordinate 68,257,704, forward strand.
ATCTTCTTGTTAAATCGTGTTATGAAACACATTTCATTGACAAGTATACGTCTATCCTTCATTGTTCCTTTCCCCTGCTCTTGTAATTAAGTTGGGTCTTGCTTGGATAACTCTTGCAAATCAATACTACATTAATTTTCATTGACCAAATCAAGGTAAACAAGTGAGAGTAACAGGCCGGATGAATATGCTTCTAGTATCTAACAGCGATAAAAGACGGTGCAGTTTTATAACCACTAATGGAACATACCAATTATTACGTTACACTTTATTATACGACATGTCTAACCAAGGTTCTTTTGCCACTGGATTCATATTAACATGTGCTAAATCGCATAGAATTTTCGTATGCTATACAACTCGACTAGAGTACGAACACATAATTGTTTATGGCTTCCATCAGCGTTAAACGAGTGATTCGTCCCCGATATGTCATGGCCTGCACCGTTTCAAATTATACCGAAAAACACTCTGAACAAGATGTTGACTGGCACATCCTCGTTGATGAAACGGACATCACCGCTCTCGATCGCTGATTAGACAGTATTTCAAATGTATGTGTGACAATTTATAACCAATCACAATTCCCCAGGCAGAATCCTTCTGCAATCAGACTCGTATAGGTTTCTAATCGACAGATTCATAATTTCGATGCAACAAGAAAGTGACACAAACATCCGGTAGAAATAGTTCGTGAAGAAACATCCTGCGTATGTAGCGCCCCAAGTTAGGTAATTCCAACGTAAGAACTTGTCGGCTTGATGTGTGTACTCACCGAAAAGACGATCACCTAAGGTCACAAGCTGATGAGTTACCAAGTTATCCCTTCCGAAAGACGGATATTTTTGCTGGAAGATGCGTTTTGAATGTTGCACTGTCGACTAAAGCAGCCAAAATTATTGTTTGAATGTCAACTCGTTTTCTGGACTTTTTGCTCTGGATGTCAATATTGCACAATTGGGTAAACTCGTCGCCATTGTTACTTGGCCATCAGCTCACTCAAATACGTTGTGGGTGTAATTAACGTGAATGTTAATCTCGAGTTGAGCGAGTTTTGCTTGATCTGTGTCTGCAGGAGAGCTTTAGTCGACGTGCAGTACCATTGCCCTCGCCATCATCCTCTCAGTCATTGGTGCAGTCTCCTTCAGCGCCATCCGCTCCACCACCAGCGCCCTGGCAATAAATGGACAATACATGAAATCTAACCGTAACTCTCCACCAGCAGCACCGTGGCGACTAAAGCACAGAATATAGTATTGATCGAAAACCAGCAGAATAAGCACCTGAAATGCATCTGCCGATATTAATTCTCTACATGCAATAGCACGATTTTAGATTAATGCTGATAATTTGTGAATATGTGGTTTTGTTGGTTAAAGCAAAAACGCAAACACTGGGCCGCAGGCCAAATTTGTTTCATGGACGGTTTCCAGCATGACCGCGATACCCGCGCTAATAATTTGCAAGAACAATTGGCATGGCAATAAAAAATGGACATGTTCTATCGTGGAGCGGTTCTGGTGATGAGTGTGTGTGTGTGTGTGTGTGTGTGTGTGTGTGTGTGTGTGTGTGTGTGTGTGTGTGTGTGTGTGTGTGTGTGTGAGAGAGAGAGAGAGAGAGAGAGAGAGAGAGAGAGAGAGAGAGTGTGTGTGTGTGTGTGTGTGTGTGTGAGTGTGTGTGTGTGTGTGTGTGTGTGTGTGTGTGTGTGTGTGGGGGTGTGTGTGTGTGTGTGTGTGTGTGTGTGTGAGTGTGTCTGTGTGTGTCTGTGTGTGTCTGTGTGTGTATGTGTGTGTATGTGTGTGTCTGTGTGTGTCTGTGTGTGTCTGTGTGTGTCTGTGTGTGTCTGTGTGTGTCTGTGTGTGTCTGTGTGTGTCTGTGTGTGTCTGTGTGTGTCTGTGTGTGTCTGTGTGTGTCTGTGTGTGTCTGTGTGTGTCTGTGTGTGTCTGTGTGTGTCTGTGTGTGTCTGTGTGTGTCTGTGTGTGTCTGTGTGTGATATGATTCGAGATAAAGCTGTCGCCCTTCAAAATTCAATCCGAATATATAGCTTTATATTTCAAAATTTAAGTTCACCACATAATTTTGTGGCGAAGACGGTGCGCATATCGGAAATGTCAATCCAATGTTTGTTGGTGTTCTACGGTGGGCGATTTGTCGACTTCGTTACTTCTTTGCAAGTATGAAAACCGCTCAGCCTAACATTGCAGACGTTGTCGCAACCGGAAGCAGACGAAGTAGTGCTAGGGAATGTAGGCGCGCATTGAATATACCAGATTCAAAGCAATTTTGTATATGCTATTTCGCTTTTAGCAATGGTGCTTGGCAATGATTTGCAAAAATCTGGGCGGGTTCTAGTTAGTGCAATTGATTTTGCTTTCGCTTTTAACTGGAAAGTGTTTGCTAACCATGGATGGAGTAGTAATTTTAATATTGTCCAAATAATAAACTATACCCTTCTCTATATTGAGAAGAGACGCTTCTTTAGCGTCAAATCGTATATATTCAGAATGCCGATAATTTTTTTAATGCTGCATATACATCAGTGCATGGAGGCGATTAGAATACGTTCCTCCAATGTTTTTGGTAGAATACTTAGATTACATAAATTACATAACGGCAATTGTGGAAGTTATTTCGGTATAGAGCTTTCAATTGATAAGACGAATTACGAGCAGTTTTATTAAATTACATGGAAAGACCCAGGTTGTAAGACTCCATCCCACGTTGAAAGGTTTATAATGGTTGTAAGACCCCGTCCCTTGTTGAAAGGTTTATAATGGTTGTAAGACCCCGTCCCACGTTGAAAGATTTATAATGGTTGTAAGACCCTGTCACGCGTTGAAAGATTTATAATTGTTGTAAGACCCCGTCCCGCGTTGAAAGGTTTATAATGATTGTGTAGAGAATTTAGAATGATAACGCACATGGTATCAATCTTCTTAATTGCTGGATGTTGTACAGGCTCCGAAAAGCCAATTTATATGCAAATGACTATAGCTGGGGTGGGGGATTTGTTTACATTTGAGGCCATCTGGTTTTGGGGAGGCAAGAACCCTATACAGAGGTCCTTTGTTCAAGAGGTTACTATAAGTTCACTGACACCCTGACAAGAGTTCTAGAGACCCGTAGACTTTGGGAATGACATAACTAAAGGGTCAGCGTCTCACCCAAGGCTATGGTTTTAGCAGTATAAATAAGGGGGATTTGTGGATAATCGGGGCGACTAACATTTCTCGTGAAGCACTGTCACCGAGCGCCCTGCGAGAAGTACTCAGACTCTCGCAGTACACCCGTGGCAATCAGTTATTCGCAGACTCGGTGAGTAACTCGGTTGCTGTATATAAGCCGCCGCCGTCTGACTTATCGTTCTGACACCTAGAATTCGGTTGCTGTATATAGGCCGCCGCCGTCTGACTTACTGTTCGGACATTTAGAATATCTCCGTTATAATTCGGTTGCTGTATATAAGCCGCCGCCGTCTGACTTATCGTTCTGACACCTAGAATTCGGTTGCTGTATATAGGCCGCCGCCTGAACCTATTGTTCTGACCTTTATAAATGGGTAGTATTTAGCAGACATAGCCGTATACTGTGTATTAGATATTGTATTGGTAGGGTTTTCCGCATATAATAAACTGTGTATGAAATATAACCTGACTTATCATTAGTACGACTGAGTGAGTGAACGTGTGCCCGTAAGCTTCCCTGCCGACCGCTCGACGCAAACGCTACAATTGTAAGACACCGTCCTGCGTTGAATAATCATAATAATAATAATAAACACTGTTTATTCACGATAACCTTGTAAAATATACATTTTGTCTTCTTAAGGGTCGTGATTGTAAAATATTAGAGTACAGGTAAATGTTATAGAAATGCTAAACAAATTATTTAAATAAAATAGTATATTGCATAATGTAGTTAAGATATGCTTAAATACATATTAAAATTTAGAAATTATAATTGCAGAAATAATATTTGTAAAATGTGTAGCATCAATAAATAGAATAGAAGACGCTGTGTTAAAATGTTCATTGCATTTGACCGTGTTGTTCTTGTCGAAACGTTCGAATCGGATTTGAATAGCGCACACTTGTAGTCAGGAGCCAGTCCCTTTACTGCCTTGAACACCAATTGAGATTGTTTGTATTTCACGCGCTCTGGTAGTGGCAGCCAGTTTAGTTGTTTCAATGGTGGAGCACTTGGAGCTCTGTATTCATAGTTTGTTATGATTCTGGCAGCACGTCTTTGTAGTTTGTAGATGCGTTCTGATGAATTTGCATTGCCCCAGAGTGTGCTGCAATAGTCCATGTGTGGTATAACGTAGCTGTTGTAGAACGTCTTCGGTGTTTGGTATGGAAGGTATTTCTTTATTCTGCAGAGAAGTGCCAGGTTTCCGGCAATCGTGTTGTGTGTCTTGTGCACATGGGCGTTCCAAGTGAGGAAATTATCTACTTGAAGCCCGATTAGCCTCTCATTTTCGACCACTTGAAGCTTGCCTCCCTTTATGCATATCTCGATATAAGTTTTGTCAAGATGTTGCCATTTTTTTCGGGTCGTGATGATCATGATCTTCGTTATGTCAACATTAATAACCATACTGTTTTCATCACACCACTTGGAGATTTCCTGAAGATCATTGTTTAGGATCTGTTCGATTGTCTGAACATTTTTTCCCGTGGCACTGATGGTGGTGGAATCGTCAGCATACAGGTCCACATAGTTTATCGTTCTTGTGCTTAGGGGCATGTCGTTCATGAACACTATAAAAACAGTGGTCCCAGTATAGAGCCTTGGGGAACTCCCGTTGTGATCTCAGCTTGTCCAGACAGTTTGCCCTTGAACTGGACAAACTGTTGGCGCTCTGACAGATACGAAGAGAACCATCGCATTGAATGTTGTGAACATCCGTTGATGGCCAATTTCTGCAGCGGGACACAAGGTCGAAAGCCTTTCGCAGATTTAGCAACAACACTACACCATTCACTAGTCCACTGTCAATAGCCGTCGCCCACTTATGCACCATGTGGTTCAGTGGTGCATCACGTGAGTGATTGGCACGGAAACCCGATTGGCCGTCATGTAGCATGTTATGAGACATGAGATAGGCATACAGACTGTCATGTTCGTGTCGCTCCAATATCTTGCTAAGAACACACAAGACTGATATCGGTCGGTAGATGCCTTTGTCGTCAGTAGGCCCCTTCTTGTGAATTGGAGTAACCTTTGCAAGCTTCCACAGCGTTGGAAATTTGCCATTCACAATGCTGTTCTTTATGAGTGCTGTGACAGACACTGTGATGGCAGGCGCAGCTGCCTTCAGCAGCCTAGCACTGATTTTGTCGGCTCCTGTGGATTTGTCAGGAAGGAGAGCCATGAGTGCTCTGTTCACCGTTTGTTCAGTGATTGAAATGTTTATAATGGTTGTAATACCCCGTCGCGCGTTGAAAGGTTTATAATGGTTGTAAGACCCCATCCCGCGTTGAAAGATGTATAATGGTTGTAATTGTGCTAAGTTCTGGAAATGGATCCACATCACATGATTTGTCTAGATATATTTGTATGATACGCGAACCTCACTAGTCAATGCATGTAGGAAACACTTCACAAATGTAATTTACAACGGTTCGGACAATCATTGTTGTGAAGAAGTCGCACTAACATGACCCTGAGAGACACCATCGAGAGGAACACCATCGAGATGGACACCATCGAAAGGGACACCATCGAGAGGGACACCACCGAGAGGGACACCATCGAGAGGGACACCACTGAGAGGGATACCACCGAGAGGGATACCACCGAGAGGGACACCACCGAGAGGGACACCACCGAGAGGTACACCACCGAGAGGGACACCATCGAGAGGGACACCACCGAGAGGGACACCATCGAGAGGGACATCATCAAGAGTGATACCATCGAGAGAGACACCATCGAGAGGGACACCATCGAGAGGGACACCATCGAGAGGGACACCACCGAGAGGGACACCATCGAGAGGGACACCATCGGGAGGGACACGGGCCTCAGTGAGACTTGTCTGGCTGCCACAATGACAGACAGAAAACTGTAGAAACAACTCATCATGTCACCACGTTAAGTGGATGACATGACAACAATAACATTGTTTTATTATTGTAATGCGTCTCAGAAAGGCCATAATTACCAGGTTCATGGTGCAAACAAATGCTGTCAAATTATAATTATTACTGTGTGTATCATTTTAATACTGACATCTATATCATCGTGAATGAAATATTTGCTTGTTAGCCGTACAATACAATACAATACAATACAATACAACTTTATTGTGAAATTATTGAGAAATTGCACGTCTGCCGTCAACCGCAGTGCTTAAAAACAAAATCAACCCTCACGCACTCATTCATAAAAAATACTAACGTAAACAAGTATTTTACAACAGTACTAGCTTAATTCAAGCATTCTCTAAGTAATCATGCAAATCAATTACTATAACTTAGTTTAAATATCACATTTACACACCCACACACTCACACACCCACACACCCACACACCCACACCCACACCCACACCCACACGCACACCCACACCCACACGCACACCCACACCCACACCCACACCCACACCCACACGCACACGCACACGCACACGCACACGCACACCCACACCCATACGCACACCCACACCCACACCCACACCCACACCCACACCCACACCCACACCCACACCCACACCCACACCCACACCCACACCCACACGCACACGCACACGCACACCCACACCCACACGCACACCCACACCCACACCCACACGCACACGCACACGCACACCCACACCCACACCCACACCCACACCCACACGCACACGCACACGCACACCCACACCCACACCCACACCCACACCCACACCCACACACTGCATGCATTGAAGACAGTAGCCGGAGCGGCAACATCAGCATTTATCTGTCCATGTGTGCATTGAAAATGTGTATTGCAGACAGTATGAATGAATTCCTATAGCGGGTGGTTCTAGTGCGTGGAGCTCTGTATCTGTTATTCCTCTCTATCCGTCTGCTGTCAATTTCAGGTCTGAGTGGGTGGGTATCGTCTGCCAAAATCGTCTGTTCTACTGTCCATTATCCGTCTTTCATGGGTGGATATGAAAGTGACCTGTCCACTCCCTACAATCCCACTTGCTTTCCTGATATATTTATCTAGCCTGTTCCTGTCCTGATTGCTGATATTGCCACTTCAGCACACTGCACCAAAATAAAGCACACTGTTCACCGCTGAAATATAAAACATTTGAAGCCGTTTTTGACGTACATTAAAGGATCTCAGTATCCGTAAGAAATACAACCGAGTATGCAGTTTCTTTCAGTTTGCTGTCTAGTGCCCAAATACTTGTACTTGTACCAAGTACTTGTACTCATCCACCTTTTCCACTACTTCTCCTTTGATGACCACGTCTCTATAATTTTTACTCTTCTAAAATCAACTATCAGTTCGATAGTCTTACCCACATTGAGCTGAAGGTAGTTGTCGTCACACCATCCCACAAACCTATCCACTTTTCGTCTGTAGTCTGTCTCATGGTCATCAGTAGTGAGTCCAGTCAGTCCTGTATCGTCAGCAAACTTGGCCATGGGACATGAGTCATTAGAACGTCTGTAATCAGCTGTGTATAGGGAGAAGAGGAATGGTGCAAGAACTGTCCCATGGGGGCCCCTGTGTTCATGTTCACTGGGTCAGAGGTCACGTTTGGTCCAATCCTCACATACTGCGGTCTGTTCGTCAAGTAGTCCAGTATTCATAAGACAGCCGGTGAATTAACTTTCATTCTCATTAGTTTCTCTGCCACTAAATGAGGATTTATTGTGTTAAAGGTACTAATAAAACCAAAGAACATCAAGCGAACACCAGGTTGTTCTAAATGAGAATGAATGTTGTTTAACATCCTCAACACCTCTTTCTTCTGTATGCAAACTGCCACGGCTCCAGACAATCAGCAAAAATTTCTTTGAGTTTGATGAGAATAAGCCTTTCAAAAGCCTTCACAACCACATAAGCGAGCGCAACTGGGTGCAGGTCAATCTTTGTTTGAACATACTTTTTCTTGGGTATAGGTATAATGCATGAAGTTATCCACTGATGTGGAATCTTGCACTCAGCCAGAGACAGATTGAAAATACGAGTGACAGTGTAGCACAGCTGTTCCGCACACTGCTTCAGGATAATTGGTTTAATCCCATCAGGCCATCCCGCTTTACTGGCATTTATCCTTTTGAACTGCTCTAACACCTCCTCTTTGGAAACCTTAATATGGTCTCCCTGATTTCGCACCAGAGCAGGACTGACTAATCTCTCCTTAAAACTGTCCCTCTCTTTACTAAAATCCTGTTTATCAAACCTGGCATAAAAATCATTCAGGCCATTCGCATCCTTCACTGTTCCCTTGCTTTTCCACTCATCACCACCATTCTTCCCTTTGTACCTACTCATAATGTTCATCCCCTCCCATGCCATCTTCATGTTATTCCCCGTACAACAATCTTCTATCTTCCTCTTATACTGCTCTTTCCCCTTCTTGATCACAGACCTGACCTCCCTCTGTATTTCTATCAAGTCACCCATTCTTTTCTCTTCAAATGCTTTCTTTTTCTTGTTCAAAACCTGTTTGATTTCTTTTTTAACCCAGGATCACATTGTCCACACAGAAAGAAATGTAATCTGTTAAACAATCTGTCAGTTCACACACGTCACTCGACATGTCAACAAACACATCCCAGTCGGTGCATTCCAAACTCCCTTTCAATGTGCCGAGTCACTGGCTGGACCAGTCTAACACAGTTCTGGTGAGGGGTGGTTCGCGTTGCAGTCGGGGTCTGTAGCGTGGAAGCAGATTGACCAAACTGTGGACAGAACGTCCTAGCGGCAGCAACGGAACAGACCGGTATGCATCTACAACGTTTGAATATAACAAGTCTAACGTTTTGTCTTTTCTTGTGGCACAAATGACGTGCTGGTTGAACTTGGGCAGCACCTTCTTCAAGTTACAGTGGTTAAAGTCCCCCGTGATGATAATGAGCGAGTACGGAGCGCTGGTTTGTAGGTCATGCACATGCTGAGCAGTCGTCTCTGTTGCGTCATTTGCTCTGGCTGACGGTGGCACATACGCTGTCACTGACAGCACGTGTGTAAACTCGCGGGGCTAGTAGTAGGGCCGCATACCAAGGGTCAACATCTCTACACCCGGTAAACAATGCTTGTGCTTGACAGTGACATTGTTTATGTGATACCTTTTCTGATTGAAAAAAGTACACACACCCCTCCGCCTTTCTTTCCCGAGTCCCTTGTTCGGTCACCCCTATACATTGAAAATCCCTCAAGTTGTAAAGTTGTCCTGTCCCCTCCGTCTTCCTTCCTTCCTTCCTTCAATTGGGCGGTACGCAATGGCTTCAGAAGACCGGAGCCTTACCTCGGGTATGTCGCTCGCCAAGCCGTGTACAACATCGTGCTGTCGTGATGCATTGTCCCCTCACGGCTAAGGGTGTATTCGCTTGTCAATGGAATTGAACAAACAAGCGTTCCAGGTTCGTCACGAATATATATGTTTTATTCATCAGTAGATACTTCAGACAACAATGTCCATACAACGTTTGCACATTGTTGTGCGCCGACAGTACAACTCTATTTTATATTTAAAGTGTCCGTGATTTTTGAAGATCGAACGATAAAGCAATATATAAACCACCGTGGTTTATATTTGCCGAAATTTTGATAAGTCTAAAATGTGGGAACATTTTTCTAGTTTCCCGTAGAGAGCGACAACGTGTCTCTTCGTGTGTGTTCATTGCCGCCCTCCTCGTAATTCCAAAAATAGTTCCTTTTTAAACATACTGGCTTGGCCTCAAGCCAAATCCGGGAATTGTCTTTAAACCGTAAGGTATCGAAACGCATAGTATGACATTTGTAGAATTATGGCTCTACGCATGCGTGTTTTTAATGCTGTCATACTATGGGGATGAGGGTGCTCACTCACGTGAGGGGTTATGCGGGGGTCTGCATTTATTTGCATAATTTAATCTTTCCGGTTCGATCTTAAAACCAGGACATGGTCACGAAGTGAATCTAAGGTCAGGCCAATATCTGCACCAAATTCCAGTCATGACTCTTAACTGTCAACTACATTCTGTTCCGGTAGACACAAAGAACTACGCCTACAGACGCGAAAATAAACAAATCGTTCAAACCTTGTTGATTTAGAAACGCGCCCGCAGTGACGGCAACCATATGCTTGCCTTGTGCAGCATTCTTTTATATAATGCTTTTATATAACATGACTCTGGTTTTTCTGTTCTAGTCTTTCTCTAATAACTAATAGTAATAGTAATTAACTAAATTAGCCACTGCAGATCTGTTACAAAGTTCAACATGTCCGTCCGGTACAGTATCGCCTAACCAAGTTTCTGTTGTGGATATATCGTGAACAAGTATGTTATTAAATATAACCTCAAAAAGCGGTAGCCTAGTAATTACATCACCAATCTGTTGATAGAGAAAATTGTAGTTCCACTCCACCTGCCGACATTTCGAAATATTGTTCACCTACTTTACTTGTGTCTTTAGCAAGATACACTAATAATAATACTAAGTCAACTTGTAGTGCGCCATAATTCTAGACAAAACTCCATTCAGAGGCGCTAAAATAAATTAATACATGAATATTAAAACGAGCTAGTTAAATAAATGATAATAAAAATATATAAATAAAATTAATTACTAAAACCGTGATGCATAATGCATAGGCAATAAGATTAGGTGATAAAATAATATAGCACTAATTAAAACGTGACATTATATGTGCATCATAAGACATAAAATAAGTTAGTTAAATGACAATAAATAAAATAATAGTAATAATAATAAGGTAATTTATGTAAAAAAATCGAGTGTAAGTATTAATAAATTAATAAATTGACATAGCAAGTTATAGGTTCAGGTGCACTAGGATTCGGAGTGAACGAGAGACATAACGTGACATCAGATATGTATGTACGAGAAGCCAACTGGCATTCCCATTTAATACATCAACAATAAACATTTGCGGTTCAATGATAGTTGGCCAACCGTTACTCTGCTATGACATTATATTTAACACCATACAATGTACTCGACGAGTATGCATCCAAATACGAATTTACATGGGAGACAATTTAAACAGCTGGTCACTTCTATGAAGACGGGTATACACCGTTGTAAAGTCTATGAGCTGTAACCAATGTCTCGTGATGTGCGAATGTCAACGTTCGCCTCGGTCGTGTTCGGCGAGATGTCAGGACGAAAGTCGCTCGGCGTTCGGCGAACGAATTCACGTAGACGAAAGCAGGCGACTCGGGCGATAAAGAATACGGTAGATTTGCCTTGTCGACCCCACGCGAAACACCAGGCAACAACACGGAAACGATGTCACGACGTCGGCGATGTCGAGAACGTCTGTCACGGAGTCCGTGTTACGACAGGTGAGCTATAGCCCGGTGAAATGGCTATGCCTAGTTGACAGTCGCTAGCAGACGAAACGGTGGCGGCCTCGCATTCGAAGATCACGTCAAAACGGAATTGCAGACGGTTATCGCTCAATCTTCTTCAACACGTGAGAAGTGCAGCGTCTCACAACTAATCAGTACTGTTGAAATCGTAGAAGTATTTACCACAGGCGTTGGGCGGACACACATTTCGGCCCAATTCCTGGAGACGAGAGTCCAACACTTTCTTCTGCTCAAATGTTCGTTTGGTCTCGAATGGCCGTCCTGCCCTTATATAGCTTGATGGCCGGAAGTTAGTCTGACCAATTATGACACTTATATAAATTAAAGTCGCTTCAGAAACAGAAGAAGTCCAAAAAGTACCACCGAGAACAATGACAACCTTAACAAACTACATGATAAAATAAGTGAGAAAAAATGTGCACGTGTTCTACTACTTGGTGATTTTAACTATCCTAAATTTGATTGGGAAACAATGTTAATTACAGCAGCAAGTACGGAGGAGAAATAATTAAAATTTATTGAGAAACTTCGAGACTGTTACTTTGTGCAACATATAACAGAGCCCACTAGAGGTAGAGGTACAACTGAATCATCACTCCTTGATCTTGTCCTCATTGGTGAAGATACATAGATCTCAACAATTGAGCACTAGGAAGAAATGACCATTCTATTATTAAGGTGGTTCTTAGCTGCATGCCAGTCTATGAACCAATCAGCAAAACTGTCTATAAATACGACAAGGGGATTACACCAAATTGAAAGACATGCTAAACATTGATTGGGAGGATGAATTTTCTAATCACCAGGAGGATGTGCAAACTCAATGCGATATCCTTACTTCTAAGCTTAGATATGCAGAAGGAAAATGCATACCAAAGAAGGTGATAACTGAGAGAGCCAGAAAATACCCAGTTCCACTGGAGTTGAAAATCCGAACCAAAAGAAAAAGAAAAAACAGGTTGTGGAAAAAATATCTTTTCTCCAAAGATGCCCAAACTTATCAGGAATTTTGTCGACTCCGAAATCGGGTCAGGAGACTGACAGGAAAGGCACAGAAACTATATGAAAAATATATCATAAATCAAATAAAACAAAATCCCAAGAAATTCTGGTAATATGCGCAGGAGAAAATGAACACAAGAATGGGAATACCGAACTTAACAAAAAGCAAAGACAAGGATGATCTGACAAAGACAGATTTGGAAAAGCACAGGTATTTGCAAATAATGTCTCTTCCGTATTTACGAGAGAGCCAGAAGGAGACATTCTAGAGGAGCCAATAAGATGTCATAACAAAGTTGAATCTTGCGCTATCACTCCATCGATAGTGGCTTTAAAGCAAAAGAAACTAAAAATATTCAAATCACCAGGACCTGACGGCCTCCATCCTCGTGTCCTAAACGAATTGGCAGAGAGTATTAGCACTCCGCTATCCACAATTTATAACACGTCGCCGAAAACAGGCATACTACCCAAAGACTGGAAAATAACAAACATCTGCAATTCACAAGAAAGGAAACAAAAATCAAGCACATAATTACCGGCCAGTCAGCCTAACGAGCATAGAGGGAAAATAATGGAAGACATAGTCAGAGATACCATCACTAAACACTTGAAAGATAATGACCTGTTGAGCGACAAACAATTAGGTTTCATCAAAAGGCGGTCTACAGTTCTCCAATTACTTAAAGTACTCGATTCATGGACTGAGACACTAGATAACGGTAGATGTATTAATGTAGTATATTGTGATTTTATGAAAGCATTTGACAAAGTTCCACATCTACGACTTATAAAGAAACTCCAGAGCTATGGAATTCAAGGAAATATTCTAAGCTGGGTTGGAGCTCTGTTGGCCCACAGAAGACAACGTGTAACGGTCAATAATTCTTTTTTAGATTGGCATGATGTCAACAGCGGCATACCACAAGGATCGGTAATTGGCCCCGTACTTTTTGTTATATTTATTAATGACTTACCGGATGTTATAAAGAGCTCCGAAGTATTCCTGTTTGCGGATGATATGAAACTCTTCCATCCAATTTATACTGATGAAGATTGCACAAAACTTCAACAAGGTCTTACCCATGCTGAACGTTGGACATAGAATCTCTCCTAAAGTTCCACCCAGACAAATGCAGCCATATGAGAGTAGGATCATCAACCATAAGAAATGACAGCTACACACTAATCATATAACGCTGGCAAGTACGGATAAGGTGAAGGATATTGGCGTCACTTTAGACTCATCATTTAACTTTGAGGCACATATGTCGGAAAAAAATTAATAAAGCCAATTCAGTGATGGGGATAATTAGTCGCACTTTTGATTACATGGATGAACAGTGCTTTTCTACTGTTTTTAAATCTCTCATCCGCCCACATATTGAATATGCAAATCAAGTATGGGCTCTCTTCTTAATGAAACACATAACAGCTCTTGAAAATGTTCAGCGTAGAGCAACCAAATTAATTCCAGGTTTTAAAGATCTTGAATATAATGAACGTCTGCAAAGACTAAAATTACCAACTCTGTCATATCGTCGCCTCAGAGGAGACATGATTGAAATGTATAAGATTTTAACAGACAAATATGATACACCGGTGACATCGAACTTTATAACTTTGAGGGATACTGAATCATGTACGCGAGGACATCACATAAAAATATTCAAAGGACGTTGTCAGTTAAACATTTAAAAAATCATTTATACACCGATGCACGGACGTATGGAACAGCTTCCCACAGTGTGTGGTAGAGGCTCCATCAGTCCAGTCCTTTGAGGGAAAATTAGACAAATTATGGAAAAACCACCCAATTAAGCTCGATTACACAGCCCCACCCCTATTATGGAACAACTCGTCAGACGCATGCGCACCATATAGTTTGACGACAAACATCAGAGCTGGCATAAGAGGCATCACAGCCTAGACGCCAGAAGAGGACCTGTAAGAACCTGTAAGAAACCGTCTCCCGAAACCGTTCACACTTCGAACCAATCCATTCAACTCGCTGAGTTTAAAATAGATTTTGCCAGCTAAATGTTTGGCTATATAAGTGCTCATTCAATCTTTAACTAACGTGAATTACTTACATAATTAATATCACTGGATTCCCTGTATCGAGCCGGAAACCACAATGTTCATCGTACATTCCAACTCTCACGAATTAATCCATAATTTTAATAAAACACGCACTCTATTCATAAGCTAGGTGTGACCCTAGTGTTTTTTACACCTACATTTCTGTAAACAACTATTATAAGTTCATAATATAATCTTCTTATAATCACAACATAAGTAGTTTGCAAGGTCACCATAATACCAGTCATGTTAAATAATGTCTACTGGTACCAAATTTGGTATACCTAACTATAAAATTAGTGGTGAACGCTACAAATGAAATTAATTAAATCTGACTCGTCGGCAGTTAAAACGTTACACGCCTTAATCGCCAGAGGGCACCAGCGTATACCTCAGCGACAATACACACCAGAGATGGCAGCACAATACTTTGTAAACAAAACCACTGTTCTAAAGCCTGATTAAATTCTATACAAACCACATTGTGACAATTTCTTTTACGCCTAAATCCTAGGAAAACAAGCTCAGAGAGTCACAGCAGTACAAAAGGGTTAGTCAACATCAGAATCGATAAGCCATACTAAAGTTGTCAACAGATTGATCGATACGTCAGGGAGTTATGGATACGGAAGGCTATAAGGGTAAGTTTTTAAATGACGGCGAAATTGTATAATATTTTCAACTGATCTAACACTAAGAGGGAGCATATTCCAGAGAGTTCCATAGGTTCCTTAGCCGTGGTGTATGTCAGGGTGAGTAGACCAACACGCCATGTATGCATGTGTGATGCGGATATATAACCAGCTCGACAATACTCTGGTCTGGTCACTTGATGTGTCAAATAATATGTGACTAGCAGAGGTATGAACTGAAAAAGTAAAGAAGGTCACAGAACAGTAATTTTCTTAGAATCAATTACCTTGCCAGGTGGAGGTGCTTCGGAAGTTGAGATTTCAAAGCAGCATTGATCAAGAACAGGTTGAAGATGTCTCACTGAAATCAACCGTGTCTGGGTGAAACAAGCAATAGAGGAATGTTCTTATCAACATTCAACTCATCGCATCATTTTTTAAATATTATTTGCACTTAAATTATGAACCTATCAGTTTCCGTGATTATTGAAATAATTTCCAGCATTATCACTATACCGTTGTGCCATAAATGTTATTAACTGTTTTATAATTATTGTACTATTAATGTGATGTGACCATTGCTAAATATTGTCCAGGCCTATTGTGTAAATGAAATAGTCAGATATGTCAATGTTAGTCATAATAATGTTAATGGTGTGAATTCCCTCGCATATGAGTAGACGACACAAAATAACAATGTCAACCTGAAGCTACATATAGAAAGATAAAGTCCTGGAACATGTGCCTGTCGGAGAGTGACTAATTACTATCATTGTTTATAATAATAATTAGAATAATAATAATAGTCGTGTCTCTACGTCATCGTGTCTCTATTGTCAACTTGCCTCTACTGTGATCGTGTCTCTACTGTCATCGTGTCTCTATTGTCATCGTGTATCTATTGTCAAATTGCCTCTACTGTGATCGTGTCTCTACTGTGATCGTGTATCTACTGTGATCGTGTCTTTATTATCATCTTGTCGCTATTGTTATCGTGTCTCTATTGTCATCGTGTATCTATTGTCAACTTGCCTCTACTGTGATCGTGTATCTATGGTCAACTTATCTCAATCGTGCATCTACTGTCATCGTGTCTAAACTTGTATCATGCCTATACTGTGATCGTATATCTACTGTCATCGTGTATCTACTGTCATCTTGTCTCACCTTGTGTCTTTCCTCTACTGTGATCGTATCTCTACTGTCGTCGTGTATCTACTGTCATCGTGTCTCAACTTGTATCGTGCCTCTACTATGATCGTATCTCTACTGTCATCGTGTATCTACTGCAATCGTGGCTCAACTTGGATCGTGTCTCTACTGAGACGGTGTCTCTACTGTGATCGTGTCTATTCTGTCATCGTGTCTATACTGTCATCGTGTCTCTACTGTCATCATGTATCAACTGTCATCGTGTCTCAACTTGTATCGTGCCTCTACTCTGATCGTATTTCTACTGTCATCGTGTACCTACTGTCATCGTGTCTCAACTTGTGTCGTGCCTCTGCTGTGATCGTATCTCTACTGTCATCACGTATCTACTGTCATCGTGTCTCAACTTGTATCGTGCCTCTACTGTGATCGTATTTCTACTGTCGTCGTGTATCTACTGGCATCGTGTATCAACTGTAATCGTGTCTCAACTTGTATCGTGCCTCTACTCTGATCGTATTTCTACTGTTATCGTGTATCTATTGTCATCGTGTCTCAACTTGTATTGTGCCTCTACTGTGATCGTATCTCTACTGTGATCGTATATCTACTGTCATCGTGTCTCAACTTGTATCGTCCTTCTACTGTGATCGTATCTCTACTGAGATCGTGTATCTACTGCCTTTGTGTATCTATACTGTCATCGTGTATCTACTGTCATCGTGTAACTACTGTCATTGTGTCTCAACTTGTATTGTGCCTCTATTGTGATCGTATCTCTACTGTGATCGTATATCTACTGTCATCGTGTCTCAACTTGTATCGTCCTTCTACTGTGATCGTATCTCTACTGCCATCGTGTATCTACAGCCATCGTGTATCTACTGTCATCGTGTATCTACTGTCATCGTGTCTCAACTTGTATTGTGCCTCTACTGTGATCGTATCTCTACTGTGATTGTGTATCTACTGCCATCGTGTATCTACAGCCATCGTGTATCTACTGTCATCGTGTATCTACTGTCATCGTGTCTCAACTTGTATTGTGCCTCTACTGTGATCGTATCTCTACTGTGATCGTGTATCTACTGTCATCGTGTATCTACTGTCATCGTGTATCTACTGTCATCGTGTCTCAACTTGTATCGTGCCTCTACTATGATCGTATCTCTACTGTTATCGTGTCTCTACTGTCATCGTGCCTATACTGTGATCGTATCTCTACTGTCATCATGTATATATTGTCATCGTGTCTCTACTTTGTTCATGTCTCTATTGTGATCATGTCTCTACTGTGATCTTGCTCTTCTGTGGTCGTGTCTCTACTGTCATCGTGTCTCAACTGTCATTGCGTCTCTACTGTCATCGTGATATTACAAAACGTCAACGTGTCCAGAATTGTCTGGCAAGGTTAGTTACAAGATCACCTCGCTTTACTCGTGCTGTACAACTTTTGAAGTCTTTGCATTGGCTTCCTGTACGATATCGTTTAATATTCAAGATATGTACCATTACATACCAGGCACTGTCCATTAAGCAACCATCTTACTTGCATTCATTGCTTGCCTCTGCAAGAAAACCTGTCCAGCTTCGATCATCTAGTTCTGACCTACTTTTTAGGGGTTTTTGTTGACGCACCAACTCTTTGGAATATGCTCTTTCTTAGTGTTAGATCAGTTGAAAATATTAAAACATTCCGTCTTCATTTAAAAACTTATCTTCACAACCTTGCTTATCCACCATAGCTCCCAAGCGCCTTAACCCTCTGTTGACAACTGGAACACTGCTTGAGATTGACCAGTCCTTTTGCCTTGATGCGCCTCTGAGCTTGGTTGCCAACGATTTAAGCGCAATAGAAGTTATCTTATTGTTATTATTATTATTATTGTGTCTCTACTGTCATCGTGTCTCTGATGTCTCTATTGTTATCTATGTGATCGTGTCTCTACTGTCATCACGTCTCTACTGGCATCGTGTATCTACTGTGATGGTGTTTCAACTGCCATCGTGCCCCTATAATGACCATCTCCATTCCCTTGACAAAAGGAAAGGTGTGCTGGCAGTGCTGCTTAATATGAGTGCGGCGTTTGTTACAGTTGACCATTCGATATTAATCAACCAGCTGCGCAGCATTGACATTGAAGGCATCGCACTGAAATGGCTGAGATCATACCTGTCGAACCGGACTCCGTCAGTGTGCATTAGTGGCCACAACTCACGTAAAACAATGCTCGAGTGTGGCATCCCATTTGAGTGCTATGTTCAAAAGTCACAAGCTACAATATTATCTTTACGCAGATGACGCCCAATTGTATGTTGACTTGAGAGGAACGCAGGATGGAGAAGCCGCTAATGCGGTTGACCGCATCGAGCGATTCATCGAAGAAGCGAAGCAGTGGATGTCAGACCACAATCTACTGCTGAACGAAAACAAGACCGAGGCTATTATCATCACGGCACCAAATCGTAAACACCTGCATGACGTTTCGTGTGTTAGTGTATGCGGATGTAACATTGTTCCGTCACCGACCATCCGCAACATCGGGACTACAATCGATTCTGGACTAACAATGTTGTCACACGTGTCACGGATGTGCAATTCAGCTTACTACCACCTCTACGCAATTTCAAAATTTAGACATTGCCTTACTACTGATGCATGTAGGACACAAGTCCAAAGCCCTGGTGACATCGCGGCTGGACTACAGTAACGCGGTCCTGTACGGCATCACCGAGGCACTTATGAACAAATTGCAGATGGTACAGAACTCGGCGGCAAGACTTATTTTAAGACACCGAAAGCACCAGCATATAACACCTGTGCTGGTCGAACTGTACTGGCATCCAGTTCGCTGGCGTATCCAGTGTAAACCGCTTGTCCATGTTTTCACGGCTTTACATGGTCTTGCTCCAGCGTATATCCAAGATCTTATAATACCGTATACGCCCACCCGCAACCTCCTATCTGCCGATCTACATCTGCTTGTAGTCCCGCGCTACTACTTAGAGGGCTACGGCAGACGAGCTTTCACCGTGTCTGGACCTACGCTCTGGACCGCTCTGTCAATAAACGTTCGTCAAATAGAGACTTTGAATCAATTCAAAACTTGCCTTAAAACGTATATATTTAAGCAAGCGTACATCGACTGAGGAACTCTGCTGTAGGACACTTTTGTTAAACATGTAATTAATCAATTAATTAATTTATATTATATAATGTATTTTAATTTATTTATTATTATTTATATTTTAATACAATTTTATATATCATAATATATATTCTTTTACTTAATTATCTTAATATATGTGCAAATATGTCATGTATTTTAGTCACATTATATATATACAATCTTGTAAATCTGATAAATTATTATATTTACCGGCATATTTATACATATATTTTTACATTTGTTTCCATGTACGTTTTATAATGTGTGTACGCGCCTATGACCGGGCTGGTGCCGGAGATATGGCGCTATAGAAATGATAGTAATAATAATAATAATAACTGTGATCAACTTGGATCGTGTCTCTACTGTGATCATGTCTCTACTGTGATCATGTCTCTACTGTCATCGTATCTCTACTGCCATCGTGTCTCAACTTGGATCGTATCTCTATTGAGATGGTGTCTCTACTGTGATGGTGTTTCTACTGTGATCATGTCTATTCTGTCATCGTGTCTACACTGTCATCGTTTCTCTATTGTCGTCGTACATATACTGTCATCGTGTCTCAACTTGGATCGTGTCTCTACTGTCACCGTGTCTCTATTGTCATAGTGTCTCTATTTTCATCGTGTCTCTATTGTCATCGTATCTCTATTTTCATTGTGTCTCCACTGTGATCGTGGCTCTAGTGTGATCGTGTCTCTACTATCATCGTGTTTCTACTTTCAGCGAGTCTATATTTTATTGTGTCTCTACTTTGATCGTGTCTCTATTTTGATCATGTCTCTAGTGTGATGGTGTTTCTACTGGCATCGTGTCTCAACTTGAATCATGTTTTTACTGTGATCGTGTCTCTATTGTGATCCTGTTTCTTCTGCCACCATGTCTCTATTGTCATCGTGTCTCTACTGTCATCGTGTCTCTATTGTCATCGTGTCTCTACTTTGATCATGTTTCTACTGCCATCGTGTCTCAACTTGGATTGCGTCTCTACTGTGATAGTGTCTCTACTGAGATGGTGTGTCAACTGTTATCGTGTCTCTATTGTCATCATGTCTCTCTTAGATCTTGTCTCTACTGTGATCGTGTCTCTACTGTCATCGTGTCGATTCTGTCATCGTGTCTATACTGTCATCGTGTATCTACTGCCATCGTGTCTCTACTGTCATCGTGCCTATACGGTGATCTTGTCTCTAGTGTCATCGTGTCTCTACTGTCATCGTATTTCTACTGTGATCGTGTCTCTATTGTCATCAGATATCTACTTGGATTGCGTCTCTATTGTCATCGTGTCTCTACTATGGTCGAGTCTCTATTACCTTCGTGTCTCTACTGTGATCGTTTCTCTACTGTCATCGTGTATCTACTGTCGTCGTATATCCACTGTGATCGTGTCTCTACTGTGATCGTGTCTCTATTGTGATCGTGTCTCTACTGTCATCGTGTATCTACTGTCGTCGTATATCCACTGTGATCGTGTCTCTACTGTCATCGTGTCTCTACTGTCATCGTGTATCTACTGTCGTCGTGTATCGACTGTCATCGTGTATCTACTGTCGTCGTGTATCCACTGTCATCGTGTCTCTACTATCATCGTATATATACTGTCATCGCTTATCTACTGTTATCGTGTCTCTACTGCCATCGTGTGCCAACTATGATAGTGTATCCAGTACACTCGTCACCACTGTCACCATCACCATCACTGTCGCCTCAGTCACGTTCGTCGGGACACCAATCTATCTTGCTGCAAGTAAGTTT
The DNA here is from genome assembly GCA_963995525.1 of Escarpia spicata. Taxonomy (NCBI): domain Eukaryota; kingdom Metazoa; phylum Annelida; class Polychaeta; order Sabellida; family Siboglinidae; genus Escarpia; species Escarpia spicata. Next base: position 68,279,033 of record OZ023209.1, read on the forward strand.
TTTGTTTGAAGACATCCTTTGAAACATTTACCTGTGCATTGCTTCCTCCGATACGAAGCACCTTGTACTTGACCGGGTTCATGAGGTCAACTGCCTTAGTAAAATCCCCCTCGCTGTAGGCAGTGAACGCCTCACAGATTGTCGCGCCAACGTCCTCGGTGATGTCCTTGTTGTAGCCTTCGCAATGTCTGTAACATTAAGCAAAGGCAGCCATATGGAGAATGAGGTGTTAACGCCAGCACATGTATAGCGGTCTATACATCAAAACACAGCTGAAAATAACAGTATTATGGATAGCACATATCATTCTCAAAGACGAAGGGACCGGTGTATTAATTACCTTGTGTGTTTAGATGCCTGGACCATTTTTTTTCTTAATGTTACGTTGTTCCGGTTTACTCACCTTTACAAATGAGTACCAGTTTTGATTAATTAAGGTATTCGTATGTTAAGATCCAAAAGGAATACATATCAGTATCAGTGTATGCGGTTGGTTAAACCACAGGATATGTGAGTGGATGTTATTGTAACTCCCTCTTTTCCTTATCACTTCTTGTGAATAAATCTATATTATGAAACAGTTCGTTCTCTGTTTTTGTTCCCCCACATCTCGGTCAGTGTTGCATTTATCGGGCTAAAATGTTGCATGTTATCTAGCAGGCCCGTTGCGATGGTTCGTATATTTCGACATTTTCGAAATTCTTCCGAGGGGTGGATAACTTGAGGGTTCAACATTTCAAAAGACTGTACTTGGAGTTCCAGCCGCGGACTTTAATATTTTTCTATATCATCGTAAATATAATTATGCCATCTACAAAACTGTCGAGTGTATGCAGAGATGCTGAATAGCTTTTAAGTTGTTGACGTTTGAAAATCCTCAGCGCTTAACATGCACCTGGTCTACCTGGTCACGTCCGCAGGCTTACAAGTAGCGCCCTCTTTCGCTTTTCATAAATGTTATATTTCCTACAGATGGAGCTGTGTGTAATTTTGTCATTTAGCGCCGAAATTATCACCCTTCAAATTAGTGTATTATAAAAAGTGAGTGTCAAAAGCTATTGCTATTGCTGGTTATGGCAGTTAGATGGGTGAGCGATTGATATTGGGATTTCTGGCAAAAGGTTGTCCTAGCAACTAGGTCAGTGACCAGTTACCATTTATTAATGCGGGTAGGCTGGACATATTTGGGGTGGGTTTGGGGTGTCTGCTACATATGACTTCCTTTTCTCACCGGGCAACGCCGGGTAACTCAACTAGTGATTTATAAGACATTTTGTCTAAGAAAAATCCAACAAGAATGCCTTATCGTATCCTTATTGTACTGTGGGTGCATATAGACAAATATAAGCAGCACTTCACATTAACACACCAACGTATAAGGGTAGACAATAATTTTGCAACGCTACACTAACATTATAGATATGTTATTTTAGTTTTACATTCTAAATGCAATTGCTATAACAAAACTACTGTACCATGTTCAAAATGCAACCATTCACCAGGTTGTAAGGGACACGTTCATTATTTAGTATTAGTGTCCAAACAACTGGGATGGCCTAAGTCTGAATTGTTTCATCACTCTAGGTTTCCAACACTGGACACGGTGCATGTTGCGTTGTTTGTTATTGTTGATGTTGTACCGTTGATGTTGAAATGTATCAACCATACACCATTCTGAAGAGCCTAATGTCGGACATTGATTCAACTGGTCGTGTTTAAAACATTATCTCACTGAATGATGTACGTTGTATGCAAACGTGAAACGGAACATATATTGTATACATACTGAATAAAGTCTCTGATGGAAGCCATCATCTTTGCCACTGTGTCTGTCTTCTTTGCTCCGATACAAGACATCAGAACATGGATGTTCTTGAAGGCGAGGATGTGTTCATCAACATGAGGGCGACAAAACTCATATATGTCATTCCATCGGTCCCCCACGTTGATCCCTGCGAGACGTAACCCATTCTCATACAACAATTTCACTATTTACGACACACCATAACACTAATATGTCAGCATGATGTATCCACTACAAAACGAATTGTCGATTTAGAGTTATGTGTTAATAGAACCCAATTGCTAGAACCAGTAATTGCCATCTCAAGTATATGTATATTGATATCTATATAGATTAGCTTGTCATGTTGTTGACAATTTTAACAAGTCCAACAGTTCTTCGTAGCATTTTATGATATCGTACAGTTTGTGGTTGTTCCTAACGAATGTTCTCCACGATTTAACCAACTGACTCCAGGATAACGCAAGCGTTTTTAAACGGCGCGATACAGACGTATACTAATAACTAATAATAAAACTGCGACTTAAACAAACGTGCCTTCCATCTCGAGTCGCCACAGCATCGAGCAACTATCAACTAACTCGAACATAGCTCCAGACTTTGACGCACGTCGAAACACCTTGAACATGCAATCATACAAGCACTATTAGCCACGAACATGAAATTATTTCTGAAAGGAAGCAAAGTGACACATAGCTGTCACATGTTCAATCGACGTTGTCTGTTCCGTTAGGTGCAATCAGCAACGAGCGGTCGTTATTAGGAGGAAATTCACTGACTCATTTGTGTTTGAACGCGATGAATATTAACCCGATTTGTGTCTGCAATATTGTCAATGATGCGTTTTAAAAGTACGTTTTGTTAATAGTTTCAACATTTCGCTGTGTATTATATTTACATATACTTATTATCACTAGTATCATTCATTTATTCATTCATTCATTCGTTCATTCATCCGTCCAGCCAATCAATTAATTAATCACTCATTCAATCATTCAAACATTCGGTCATTCGGTCATTTGGTCATTCGGTCATTCAATCATTCAATGATTCAATCATTCAGTCATTCAATCACTCAATAGTTCAATCGATCAATCAGTCAAAAAATAATCATGCATTCACTCATTCATTCACAATGAGGAACTGATAGCCTCCGTTTATAAGTTCTTCTTCAAATGTATCGTTTTGCTCTTGTTTCATTTCATTTCATTACACATTTAATCTACATTGTTGCTAATGCAATAAGCTGGTTCGTATAAGCGGATTTTGTTAAGTAGGTACGGTGAAATCATTGGCCAAATATAAAATTATAAAAAAATTCAAAAAAAAAAAATTTTACTGTCTGTACGAACTGTTCCAGAACAGTTACCTGAGAATCGTAAATATCAATTTCATGTTCTCCCTGCAAACAATACAAATGCAAATTAATTTTAACAGATATTGCACTGCGCACACCGGATAAAATCTCCGAGGTTCTGAGTATTTACTCACTAGTCCATGCCGTTATGTCACATTTAGAACATCTACAAAATGTCAAATAGATCATTGCCAATGTGGATGTCTAGATGCACTATGATATGCACTCACGGTTATGCCGATGACTCCATGGCATACCGGAAGCGAAAGGTGCATTACGCCGTGCTGAACGCCACTCGCAGCGATCTGGTCTGACAGTCCATCGTCACATATACACTAATCTGCGCAACACTTATCGGAAGGCACTGAGGAATAATAATAATAATATATTTTATTTGGTATAGCGCCACATTCAGTATTGTTCGTGGCGCTTCACAACATATTAAAATACATAAACATGGTAGATTAAAAATAAATATTAGTGTTAAAAAATAAAATAAATAAATACGTACGTATTGAATAATGTAGAATTTCTAAATAAAGAAGTAAATAAGTAGCAGTTATTCATCAAAATTAAATAATATTAATCATAATCAATTTAGCACAATAACTATATAAAATAATACTAATATATATATATTATATATAAAATTATATATATATATATATATGATTAATAATAATAAATAATTTAGTAAAACATTTGATATAAAATAGTTTACGTGAGGAATAGTGAATAATCATTATACGAATAAGATAAGTAATTAAAATTGGTTTTAATAGAGGGTAATGTTAATCCAGAGTGACACTAATATGAAACACAAAAGAAATGTGTCTTTAGACGATATTTTAAGCTGGCGAGAGTGTCACAGGTTTTAACAACACTTGGTAAAGTGTTCCACAGGGAAGCAGCAGCTACAGCCTTCATACGAGTGCGCTTCACTTCGAAGTGCTCTTGCCGGTTGATATAGGTGCACGAGTTCACACAGGTACACGGGCGCGTCACTGTGCATGGCTTTGTACGTGAGTACCAGTATCTTGTAATCCACTCTGCGCGCAACAGGCAGCCAATGAAGTTCTCATAACAGGGGCATGGCGCTGTCACTATGTGGACGACGCAGGATCAGTCTGGCAGCCGAGTTGTGTATTCGTTGCAGACGCGCGATGTTAACTGCAGACGTGCCGTACAAGAGTGCGCTGCAGTAGTCAATCCGCGATGTGATGATGGCATTGACTATGCGTTCCTTTGTCGGTTTGGGTAAAAAAAAACGGCTAATCTGATTTATGTGGCGGAGGACGAATGACCATGCGCTGACAGTTTGCGACACTTGCTTTTTCATACCTAGGCCTGTCAATGAAGTCACCGAGACTTTGAACACATCGTGAAGCTGTAATTGTAGAACCACCAACGCGAATCACAGTGCCATCAACGATTGCATCCGCAGACTTGGGTACAGTCGGAAGATACTGTGTCTTGCCGTCGTTCATGCATATAGCATTCCATGCCATCCAGTTCTTTATTTCATCCAAACAGTTCTCCATTTACTGAACTGTGAGTAGATATATAAGTCGTCAGCATATTGGACGGTATTGTGAAATATCGTAGATCAATATAGAAGTTATAATTGAAGATGGAAATGGATTGAGCATGTGCTCATAAACAAAATGAAGGCAACCACTGCTGGAAGGACATAGCAGGGATGTCAGCAGGGAATCGGAATGTGGGTCGCCTTAAGACAACCTGCTGAGTAACGGTCAACAGCTGATTGGCCCGTGGGGGCCACAAAAGATAATAACAACAACCACAATAACAATAACCACAAAAACCACAACAATAACAAAAACAACCACAATAACAACAACCACAGTAACAAAAACAACAACAACAACACTAATAGTAACAACAACAACGAACAGGTGGAACTATTAGCTAGCTGCTAATGGCACGTGTACTCATGACGACATGAACAAAGAACCTCGTAATAGAAATGTCATAAACCTGGAATATGATACACTGGCATTGGAACAAAGAGGACATTGAGGGGCTTGTGCCGGAGCAGGAGCCGGAGCCCTAGCCGGAATTGGAAAACGGTGTGGAGGGAAATGTTGGATGTAGTTTGCGGTGTCGAGTGGTGTACTGCTGGATATTGTTGCGTTGGCGAGGAGCGTGTTGGTGCAGATTGTCTGGAACTTCCAACTGTACAACCAGTGACGCTGGCCAAAAACATAAGCAAATTGCACAAAATATTGGGTGGGCTCTGTCCCCAAGCACCCTTCCGACGCCTGCCTGATAGGTATATAAATCATTCATTAAGAAAAGATAATTATAGTTAATCTTCAAAGGTGACATTTTATTGGAATGCCTATATGCACATATATATATGTATATCGCAAAATATGTCACCTTTGCCATAACACAAATAGACGAAAAACCCCGAGACGTTCGCAGAATAAAAAATTTGATTTGATATGCTTAATCTGTTGATTTAACATTACTGAACAATAACACTGGAACGTCCATATCACAATAACATTAATACTTATGTAGTTATTTAATCTCGAGTGTTTAAAATAGTGTTGCATTAATTATATACCGATTGTAGTTGTTAATCACCTTACCTGTTCAATATAATATAGAGCCCAGTGCCAGTAATTGTGACAGGCAAGCATGTTGCAAGTCTGCAAGAGTAAAACACGAATAGATAATGATAGGAAATGGTTGCATTGCGGAGCTACAGGTGGTAGAGGACGAGGGAGAGGGAGGGGGAGAGGGAGAGGGAGAGGGAGAGGGAGAGGGAGAGGGAGAGGGAGAGGGAGAGGGAGAGGGAGAGGGAGAGGGAGAGGGAGAGGGAGAGGGAGAGGGACTTGATGTTCAGAGTTATATGGATGATAATATACTCTCTTGGTGACATAATTAGTTATCCTACAGTGGATGTAAGCACAATTACTCTACTTATTAGACACGACAAAATTATTACCTCCCAGTCTTGTACGGTTGAGCTGAGGAAGATAAGTCCTTCCTTCGACCGCCCCTGCGTCTCAAGTACGTGAGCCATGGCGTGAGTACACCACGCGTTACACCGATTTATTACGAGCCCCTAAAATGTTGCATCAATAAGTTATCAATCAGCAGTGATAAAAACGAATTGTTCTCAGAGGTGGCTAAATTTAAGTAGTCGCCTTGTACGGTCCGACGTGCTGTATAAATAGATACTGATAACAGTTATAATAATTAATCGTAAATATATGGTCTCACCTTCCTTCCTATTTTCTCGGCTTGTTCAAACATGTTCGTCTCACACAAGCCGAACGAATACATCCCCATCAGAAAACTGGGTGAGAAAACCAACAAAGATAAAACTAATTGTTTAAAGAATTAACTAGTTTAATCAACATTATGTTAAATAAAATAAACATAAACAGCCGTGGACGACACAGAAAACTAATATGTGGTCACCAGCTAAACTATGCTACTAATATAAGTAATCATGATCATAATTATATCAGGTAATTGTGTTGTTGTTGAGTTACTTATACATTTATTGAGTGTGGTAAAACAGATGGCGTGGCAGTAATAAGATTCGCATGACGTCACACCAATATGTTCTGTACTATATTCAGTAGATGGCGCGGCAGTAGTAATATTTCCATGTCGTCACAACAAGCTGTGCTATAACATATCCAGTAGATGGCGCGGAAGTAGCAATATTCCCATGACGTCACAACAATCTGTACTGTAGCATATCCTGTAGATGGCGCGGCAGAAGTAAGACTACCATGACGCCATAGCAATATGTGCACTAACCTATCCACCAGATGGGGCCACCACAGATGAAAGTTGTCGGTGATTCTGTGGTAAGAATTTCGCAACAATCCAACTGAATATAGACTGGTTGGCTAACGAGATATGTTGGGTGCATTTTGTATGTACAACTATCCATCGTACGATTTTCTGTAAACACTTCACCATGGGAATGTAAATAGCATTGTAAATATTGACACCAACACATCTTTGCACACAGCACTATTTTCTAGCATATATCAGTTAACCCACTAATCGGCGACTGCACGAAATATCCCATAGCTGAATACGCACTACTACAGTGTTTCTTCAATGCGGAATCAATGCTATGAAGAGGGAGGGTGATTGTTGAAATAGGTAGGTTTGGTAGGAAGGGAGAGGTTCGTATCGTCACAGATTTGTTTCCCTAGAATCTTCAAAATAACAGAAACCCACATAATTGTCACCAATCGCAAACGTAAATTTCGGACCGGTTTTCAACAAAGATGAATAATTATATTGGTACCATACCCATAATGCGGCATATCCGTTGTCCAGTGAGGCATCACACGAGCAATGGAATCCCGCATCTGGTGAAGCTGGTAGCCCTGACCATGGGCAAATCTGAGGGCTAGAATGTCGAGGGAGTGGTCTACCAAAATATCTTCCCAGATATAATTTGCCTTGTCCATGTGTCTATTAAATACATTAACATTTAATACGCTTTTTATTATTATAATTAATCTAATTATACTACAGTAATTGTATAGTTTGTTTCCAAAGATTGAATAAAACATGTAGTACTTAGAATACAGTACATAAAATGGTAATTGCATAGCCCAGGTATACCCATCGTAACACACGTCATGGAATATTATCCGCATAGCTCGTCTCAGAATATTTTCCAGCTGCTTGGTTTGCCTTTTCGTTAAGCTCGTATGCCACACCTGACAGGCCTACTCAAGGACCCATCGAATTAGTGTTGTATATATATATTGACGAGATGACGGGGGTCGACTCCTGCTCGCTTGTGCAGGATTATGAAATATAGTCTTTGCGACGCTTTAGCGGTGATTTCGTCGATGTGAAATTGCCCCGTAAGATCATGTGAAAGTGTGACACCTAGTAGGCGAGTGCAATTTACTTGTTCTATGTGTCTGTCGTTGGTCATTATTGGCTGGATGTCTGGTGTTTTTTTCTTGAAGCATATGCACATTTCCTTCGTTTTGTCGTAGTGCAATGCCATTTTGTTGGTGGCAGTCCACTGTGCTACTTCGTCTGGCGCTGTTTGGAGCGAGCTATCGAGGCCTGAAGGTGAACATCATTCCCATATTGTGCAATCGCCTACATATTTGACGTGTTCACAAGCTGTTTGTAAGTCATTTATATGATGCACAAAACCGATCGGGCCAAAGATTGTTCCTTGTGGCACGCCTACGTTGACAGTAGTGTACTTCAACTTGATACGACCGATCTTCACTCGCTGTTTGCGTTGGCATAAGAAGGATGTTAGCCATTTTATTATGAAATTCGGGAGTCCAAGTGAAACGCATTTAGTTAGCAGAGTGTGGTGGTCTACTCTATCAAACGCTTTGCTGAAGTCAACGAGTAGTACGCGTATCATGGTTCCGGTGGAATCGAGCGCTGATTTCCACATGTGCACTAGCTCGATTAGTGCGTGCACTGTGGACGTTCCTTTACTGAACCATATCACACACCATCCGAGCACTATATCACCAACCGTCCGAGCACTGTATCACACACCATCCGACCACTGTATCACACACCATCCGACCACTGTATCACACACCATCCGACCACTGTATCACACACCATCCGACCACTGTATCACACACCATCCGACCACTGTATCACACACCATCCGACCACTGTATCACACACCATCCGACCACTGTATCACACACCATCCGACCACTGTATCACACACCATCCGACCACTGTATCACACACCATCCGACCACTGTATCACACACCATCCGACCACTGTATCACACACCATCCGACCACTGTATCACACACCATCCGACCACTGTATCACACACCACCCGACCACTGTATCACACACCATCCGACCACTGTATCACACACCATCCGACCACTGTATCACACACCATCCGACCACTGTATCACACACCATCCGACCACTGTATCACACACCATCCGACCAGTGTATCACACACCATCCGACCACTGTATCACACACCATCCGACCACTGTATCACACACCATCCGACCACTGTATGACACACCATCCGACCACTGTATCACACACCATCCGACCACTGTATCACACACCATCCGACCACTGTATCACACACCATCCGACCACTGTATCACACACCATCCGTCCACTGTATGACACACCATCCGACCACTGTATGACACACCATCCGACCACTGCATCACACACCATCCGACCACTGTATCACACACCATCCGACCACTGTATCACACACCGTCCAACCACTGTATCACACACCGTCCGATCACTGTATCACACACCGTCCGAGCACTGTATCACACACCGTCCGAGCACTGTATCACACACCGTCCGACCACTGTATCACACACCGTCCGACCACTGTATCACACACCGTCCGACCACTGTATCACACACCGTCCGACCACTGTATCACACACCGTCCGACCACTGTATCACACACCGTCCGACCACTGTATCACACACCATCCGACCACTGTATCACACACCATCCGACCACTGTATCACACACCATCCGACCACTGTATCACACACCATCCGACCACTGTATCACACACCATCCGACCACTGTATCACACACCATCCGACCACTGTATCACACACCATCCGACCACTGTATCACACACCATCCGACCACTGTATCACACACCATCCGACCACTGTATCACACACCATCCGACCACTGTATCACACACCGTCCTACCACTGTATCACACACCGTCCGACCACTGTATTACACACCGTCCGACCACTGTATGACACACCGTCCGACCACTGTATCACACACCGTCCGACCACTGTATCACACACCATCCGACCACTGTATCACACACCATCCGACCACTGTATCACACACCATCCGACCACTGTATCACACACCATCCGACCACTGTATCACACACCATCCGACCACTGTATCACACACCATCCGACCACTGTATCACACAACATCCGACCACTGTATCACACACCATCCGACCACTGTATCACACACCATCCGACCACTGTATCACACACCATCCGTCCACTGTATGACACACCATCCGACCACTGTATAACACACCATCCGACCACTGTATCACACACCATCCGACCACTGTATCACACACCATCCGACCACTGTATCACACACCATCCGACCACTGTATCACACACCATCCGACCACTGTATCACACACCATCCGACCACTGTATGACGCACCATCCGACCACTGCATCACACACCATCCGACCACTGTATCACACACCATCCGACCACTGTATCACACACCGTCCGACCACTGTATCACACACCGTCCGAGCACTGTATCACACACAATCCGACCACTGTACCACACACCATCCGACCACTGTATCACACACCGTCCGAGCACTGTATCACACACCGTCCGACCACTGTATCACACACCGTCCGAGCACTGTATCACACACCGTCCGACCACTGTATCACACACCGTCCGAGCACTGTATCACACACCACCCGACCACTGTATCACACACCACCCGACCACTGTATCACACACCATCCGACCACTGTATCACACACCGTCCGACCACTGTATCACACACCATCCGAGCACTGTATCACACACCATCCGACCACTGTATCACACACCATCCGAGCACTGTATCACACACCATCCGACCACTGTATCACACACCATCCGACCACTGTATCACACACCGTCCGACCACTGTATCACACACCATCCGAGCACTGTATCACACACCATCCGAGCACTGTATCACACACCACCCGACCACTGTATCACACACCATCCGACCACTGTATCACACACCATCCGAGCACTGTATCACACACCATCCGACCACTGTATCACACACCATCCGAGCACTGTATCACACACCATCCGACCACTGTATGACACACCATCCGACCACTGTATCACACACCATCCGACCACTGTATCACACACCATCCGACCACTGTATCACACACCGTCCGACCACTGTATCACACACCGTCCGACCACTGTATCACACACAATCCGACCACTGTACCACACACCATCCGACCACTGTATCACATACCGACCGTCCGAGCACTGTATCACACACCATCCGACCACTGTATCACACACCATCCGACCACTGTATCACACACCATCCGACCACTGTATCACACACCATCCGACCACTGTATCATACACCATCCGACCACTGTATCACACACCATCCGACCACTGTATGACACACCATCCGACCACTGTATCACACACCATCCGACCACTGTATCACACACCATCCGACCACTGTATCACACACCGTCCGACCACTGTATCACACACAATCCGACCACTGTACCACACACCATCCGACCACTGTATCACACACCGTCCGAGCACTGTATCACACACCGTCCGACCACTGTATCACACACCATCCGAGCACTGTATCACACACCATCCGACCACTGTATCACACACCATCCGACCACTGTATCACACACCATCCGACCACTGTATCACACACCATCCGAGCACTGTATCACACACCATCCGACCACTGTATCACACACCATCCGACCACTGTATCACACACCATCCGACCACTGTATCACACACCATCCGACCACTGTATCACACACCATCCGACCACTGTACCACACGCCGTTCGAGCAATGTGAGTAGTAAATTGCAATAATTCGAAAACAAAATGAGTTTGGGATTCCATAGATTATACTCTTTAAAATTACACCATATATGCTGAAATATCTTCAATACTTTTGGATATATTTCTACCTAGTCGCTACTCATACGCTTAGCTGCCAATATTGCCGTTATGAAATTGTGATCCCCCCAAGATCCTCACTGCGAATGAATTTTGAAGAACAAACTATTAGTCTACGAACCACCCCAGTGGGCTCTCTAACCCTAACCCTAACCACCCCAGTGGGCTCGCAGATCGCACACAAAGTGTCAGCCACATACGTGCAAAAGTGAATATTTTGAACCTTCAGCCTTCGCCTACAAACCGGCTTCGCTGCAAATACAGCATCAATATTTGACAAACTCGTTACTCGTTGTAGACAGAGGCAGACCGAGTTTCTTCCACTCCTACAACACAACCACATGGAAATACTGCAAAGTCTTAACAAGTCTTCTAACTGATATACAACACTTGGGGTCTCAGTTGTAGACAGGGACTGACCGAGACCCTTCCACTCCTACAACACAACCACATGGTAATACTGCCAAGTCTTCCAATAGATATACAACACTTGGGGTCTCAGTTGTAGACAGGGACTGACCGAGACCCTTCCACTCCTACAACACAACCACATGGTAATACTGCCAAGTCTTCCAATAGATATACAACATTTGGTGTCTCAGTTGTAGACAGGGACTGGCCGAGCCCTTTCCACTCCTACAACATAACAACTACCTTGGGGTCTCAATTGTAGACAGGGACCGGCCGAGCCTCTCCCACTCCTACAACACAACAACTACCTTGGAGTCTCAGTTGTAGACAGGGACTGACCGAACCTCTCCCACTCCTACAACACAACACCTACTTTGTAGTCTCAGTTGTAGACAGGGACTGACCGAGGCTCTTCCACTCCTGCAACACTACCACTTGGTTTTAAAGTATATTACTATGCCTTAGTTCCATAACTACAAATTAGATTTCTTAAATCCACCTGCATTTATAAATAAAGTCACACATTACTCTACGCTGTAAACCAAGTTATACGACAAAACACAATCGTGAGTACTACCGTTTGATATAATAAAATTATAAATGTACGTTGCAAGCTCTCTTCTAAATTACTGTTTTATATCAGCGATGACCAATTGGAACTGAGAAGGTGGTCCTATAATTTCGCAAAGTCCCCAAAATTAGTAGTGTTTCAAATTGGTTCAATCCACCACAATTAAATGGCGTGTGGCTTAATAGTTTGATTAGTCCCACTAAAATAAAATATTCTAAAATAATGAGCATCATCTCATGTTATACCTGCCAGATTCACCTGACATGACAAAGTTTTCCTCGAGACATTGTCTACCCCACTAACAGCTTTCGTATCCAGAGCAGTGTCATTGTGCATTATATGTGTTTTGTTTGATAGGTAACGCTTCGGTTGTGATTTATTCTCTTCGAGAAAAGTGGTGTCGACGCGGTCCACCCACTCACGCGCAGTGCTGTCTTTCGACTTGAAAATTATTAAAACAGACCCGAGATGCAGCATTTCCATTAGTACGTGAGAACAATGGTTTTTAGCAGTACGTAGGTCTAACCTTGATGTTGCTAACAGCACTGCGCAACAAGAGGCTAATGTTTTCATTATAACAGACTACGTCTAAGTTTTAAAGTAATTGAAATCACCCGACAGTTACCAGACAGTCTCTCCACTTTGTGTGCAACTTCACCATCACCGCCGCTGATGTTAAATTCGACCAATTTGCTCGACCTCGTTAAGAATCAAAGGTACACAAAATTAATGATCGTTGCGTTGGGGATATGGGCGGCAACACAAGACGTACTGTCGTCACCTGCTGCATACTTCGGCAACTGCTACTTGAACCGACCTTCCGACGGCAATGAGTTCAAAGACTCTTTGTCTATCACTTATGCGACTTGGCAATAAGCTACTTATGCTGAGTGGAAATATAAATCCCAACCCCGGACCTACGGGGTTGGAATTTATCAACCCATAAACTGTTTTACCAAAACGCTACCAGCATTGTCGGCAAACTAATTAGTACAAATGTATTGCAATAACCAATATATGGCTTGTTTGGGTTTGTTTATCCAATTCCGGACGTTGCAGCCTTGGTGGATTGTCCATAGACAGCTCTTTCATTCGCCAGTCTCCCCACTCGCCAGACGTCTGCTCCCACCCATTCCTCTATGTCCTTATCCCATTGTCTTCTAGGTCTTCCCCTGCTTCTGTTGCCTTCCACTTTCCTTCCATCATTAGTCTCTCTAGAGACTGATACCGTTTCACATGGCCGAAATAACTTAGTTTATGTTTCTTTACAAAGTTCAATAAAGTCCCGAGTATAACACGAAACTCATCTGCGATGGATTCGTTGGTTCTACGTTCTGTCCACGAAACTCGTATTATCTTTCTATAACACTTGTTTTCAAATGCATTTATACGTTTAGTAAAGTTCTTATTAAGAGTCCAGGTTTCGCATTCATACGTAGCCGATGGAAATATGCAGACTCGGATAATTCGCAGTTTCATATCTTTGTTCGTTGCTTACCCAACAGCTTCTTCATCTCCGTCAACTTTTTACTCGCCACTGCCAACATCCGCTTGATCTCTTTCGTCCCATCTCCATCCGCTTCTATCAGTGACCCCAGATATTCAAAACTTTTCACTCGTTCTATTTCCTCGCCATCTACTGTGACGCCTGATGGTTCTCGACATACCTTGACATCCACAATCTTAGTCTTCTTTGCGTTTAGTTTCAATCCTTTCATCTCGCTGTGCTCTTTAACAGTAATTATTAGTTTATCCAATCCTTCTTTTGTATCGGATATTAACGCTGTGTCATTTCATATATCTCCTGTCCATACACTTTCAGTCCATTAAAATACTTACTTCTCGTGTCAGTCTCGACTTTTCTCAGGATATTATCTATGTATAGACTGAATAGGTGGGGGTGGTGGTGGCCACGGGGGATATTTTCGACAACGAGGTACTGACAAATTCATACAACATCCACAGAATAAACAGGGACAGTACAGTTGTGACAAAAAGAAATAAAAAATGTCGCGGTGGTGGTGGTTTGATTACAGTGAGCAATATGTATTGTTCCAAACGAAGACTGGTTCTGGAAACTGATTTGCGAATGAAAGGACAGAGTTTCTACTTAAGATGTATTTACGTCGTCCCGACCTGGTCGGGTGTGGACACATGGTCAGAGTTCGACAAGTCGCTAGAACTGATCACTAGAGCTATGAACCCTGATTTCGATTGTATGATACTTTCGGGCGACTTCAATCGCCCAAATATTCAACGGACACCGTCAAACAACACTAACCTTACGTCCCATTAATGGACCAATCCACAGTAAGTTGAAATGTTATGTGAATACGGCCTTGTGCAGTGCAGCACTGACCACACGTGCAACGAGCACAGATCTTGTCTTTGTGCATGACCGAGAGTGGAACGTTAAGAAATCGGACAAGGCTGTGAAATCCACCCACGACACCCTGCATAGTTAACTCATGTGTGCCAACAAAACAAAGCAAAAACCTGCGGAACGCTTTGCTATGAACTATCGCAAAGTAGACTTGATTCATCTAAGACATTTCTTGTATTGGTCGTTTGTCAATAACAGTACTGACATTGACAAGAGCTTCTTTAACGCGAGATTGTGTGTTGCGTTACCGGGAATCAGCTTGGAATAGTGATTAGCAGGAAGTTCAGACCCCAGCCCTCTATGGTTGTGAGTGTCGAGAAAGCTAACGAAGATGCATACTCGTTAATGCATATAATGACGTTATTTAATTTAAGTGTAGCGCCGTGGTGCAGTGGCTAGAGCTTTTGACTCTCAAGAGAGAACCCGGGTTCGATTCCTGTGCTGCGGTGTCGAACCTTGGGCAAGTTCGTTCACTATACGTTGTTCCAGTTCACTCAGCTGTATGAATGAGTATCTGGCTATAGACAGCGGTGGATAGTTGTGTACGAACAGTCTTCGCGCATTCATTGCAGCGTGGCTGGATGTTTCCCAAAGAAGTAGAGATGGTGTTCGAGTGAACAGGTCTGCCGCTATATAAGAACTTACCTTTACCTTTTAATTGTAACCCGACGACTTAGTGTGACTAAAAATCAATACACAATTTGGACGTTGTATGATTGGTATATTTTATAACGCTACCATAACAGCAATATTACGAAACGGGTGTGTTTACTGGGAAGCTTAGCTACAACTAATTATATTCGCAAACTAATAGTTACATTTCAAAAACGAAATATTTTATAAATGTATTTAAAATATGTCTACACCTTGGCCTTGACTTTTGGTGAGGGCCTTGTCAATCCAAACTTGCCCCAGGGCCCCGGTACGCTTAATCCGCCTCTGCCCTATACTGCATAATTCCAACCCCAACTATGGGCAAGCAGTACTGGGTAGACCATTCTCATTAACTGTTAGGCAGGTGATCTCACACTGTGATCACTTTATAAATCCGTAGGTGACTTAACCGGGGGGGGGGGGGGGGGGGGGGGGGGGGGCAGAAACCCTTCCAAAAAGTTGATCGGGGGCTGGAGACTGGTGCGTGGATGTCTGGGGAGACACAAAACCTCCTCTGGCGGCCGAACCAAAGTTGTGCTATTGAAAAATGTTTAGTCACTGCGCTGCGTAACTTCAGTCACGGAAACACATTAGAAACGGTCCGAGCTATATAGGTCACGGAGGCCCATACAAAAAAGGTCTGCGGGCACGCCAAATTCCAAAGGTCCAGGGGGCATGTGCCCCTGAGGGCCCCTTAGACACTCCTATGGGAGATAGGATTAGTTCCCCAATGGTTAGGGAACGGATGCATTTTTGTGTGCAATTGGTGGATTTTTGAGAGCCTGAACGTGTTTTGGGGGAGTTTCAGGGGGATTGCATTTGGAGGTTCTTGAAGAGCCTCTTTTTATCCTTAAGGGGGTGCGCAATTGGAAGTTGTTGGGGGTCTCATTGTAGAATTTTTGAGAGCATCGGGGGAGGGGGGCGCGCTGCAATTGCGAGAGTTTACTGTATTTTAATAACGTCAAAAAAATATTAAATAGCTAAAAGTACATTAAAAATGCAACTGACAGCGACATAAATATAGGGGTGCCGGATGTTTCGCATAATTATAAATGGTAAACAGGCCGTTGTTATGATAAGCGTGTTTCTGACTTGCAATCACTGATCTATATGGGGTAAGACCACATTTAAATTTTACATAGGCGGCCATTATAACGTTTCCTTCATTTCCTGCTAAATTTGACGAACAATTTTCTTGAAAATTTCACAGCATATTTAACCTCCATTGACACAAGTGCTGTGGAAAACTCGTAAAATTCTCATACCTCAGTTTTCAGAAAAATCCACCCAAACCTGACACCCCTCAATTTCGCCCCAATCTGGTGACGGATTTTGAAATATTGGTGCGTTCTGCAAAATAGCCACTGTGCGAATATGCGAGCGACTAGCGTATGTTTATTGCTACCTCGTGAAAGATCTAATGTAGTAGTACATTCAGTATTCACTGGACTGACATGTGCCATGTGCCATTCCAAAGTGCTCGAAAAAAATTCACACATGACACCAAAACGGTATTTTCAAGGGCACTCTTTCGGCGGACGAATCCTTAATGTGGTCTTACCCCATATGAAGAGCTGTGCTTGCAATATCTCTTGGGAAATATACCGTACAGTGGTGCCACCTGTAGCCTTTTGTAGGGATGAAATGTTTGTTTAGTCAATCGGTAGATGACGCCGTTAGTTATCTTCGTTCCTCATTTATCGGCGACAGATGACACATTCGTTGTTTCCAAATTGCAAATGCTACTTCGATGTGTATGCGAACATCAGGATGGTCACGTAACTCCGACATAACAGTTGTATCTTGGAAGTAAGTACATTAATATCACATGAAGTAAATGGAATTGACCTAAAGTTTAAACTGCGCCACTGACTTGTCTCTCAGACTCAAGACGGTCTCAGACTCAAGACCGAGTCAAGTCAAGACAAGTGATTGAGTGAAGCCAGCGTAAGGTTGTCAAAATGGAAGAACTGTCAACACACAACACTCAGTGGATTAAAAAGCGCGTATGCAAATCATCCCTTGCCTTCGTGTTAAACTGCATTATTAGTAACAACAATGATGTCGTACGTAAATTACTAAATACTAATAGGTATGGCTTGATTGTTATAACACATTTGTCAAATCTAAGACTACAACTAAGATAAAACCAAAACAAAAGGGTGAGAGGGGTACCGGGTGAGAGCTTGGGGGTACATGACACACAACATAGTCATTAGCCTGATTACCATTTTTGAGAGTATGTGGAGCTCCCTGAGACCCACCCTGTCATCCTCTCATATCTTCTCTTTCAACAACAGCCATGGTTTATGTGCACGTCTCCAACATTGGCCAATTTTTTTATGGTTTCTACTTAACTTACACAATTTGTACACGAATGAACACATATATCTTTTTAATCAGTTGAACAATTCTCAGTGGCAATGCCAATGGTATGGATAATTGACACACTTTGAAATTGTATAAGTTATGGTTTCCGCCAAACCTTTATAAATGTTCTGCAGTTTTTTCGAACAATAACTACTCGAAGTCAACCCACACAAAAGCACATTTCATCAGCATATATTTATAGTTGTCTTAATAAGTATATAATAAATGATGCTTAATAGAAATCAAATGTAACTTATTATGTGATCTGAGTGCAAAACATGGTTTAAAAGAAAAACATGTGACCACATTTCTTTTTGTTATTATCAATAAGTGGATAAACATCTCAGGCTCTAAATTTTACTAAGAAAACTTTTGTGTGCGTTTTCTTCATTTGTATTTTGTGGTGCTCATGTCCTGAAACTGTGGCCCAGTATTGGCGATGTACACTTGTACATAACTAGTAATTCTTATAATGCAGAACATCATACTAGCACTGGTTAGATTATAAACATATTTTCTTCAAACTTAAAGAAGACAGTAGAACCAGGGCACAATATATAGCGTTAATCGAGGAACACTGTAGATTGGATATTAGAAATTACCGTATTCACTCTGTTAAGGGTATGTGTCCTAATTATGAGAATATACCCTGTTCTAATCTTTCTGCTCACAGTTTGGTTGTCTCAAATATTTGTTATGCACACAGTTCACTTAAGAGAACGAATATGGTACTTTTAGGCAAAGTTCTGTATAAATTGAATGAATGGATGTTATTTGAAGTGCCATGCTGTGTAGCTCAAACCATTCACAGTGCTCACAATTATTATGAATTAAATTCAAAGTCCATCAAAATGTACGTATTTGCAAATAACTAACATTGGTAAAAACATGCGTTAAAATATGCTTTAATGTGACCTGCAACAGAGAAAGAGATCTCAAGACTCACTGGCCTACTCCATCAATGTTGTGATTTTTGCAGAAATGCAGACATTATTTATAATCTCATCTTGCAATGTCTGCTTCTTTTTCATTAACAAATAATAAAGAAATTACTAAATGTATGGTTGTTATTAATATTTTTTACATGACCTGATTTGTTAACCTTTTTTTCCACAAAAATTGTTTTTACAAGTTTGCTTAATTTTTGCGTTGCTGTGGCAGGTCATATGAGTGAGTGTTAATAGTTAATACTTGCGTTGCTGTGGCAGGTCATATGAGTGAGTGTTAATAGTTAATACTTGCATTGCTGTGGCAGGTCATATGAGTGAGTGTTAATAGTTAATACTTGCATTGCTGTGGCAGGTCATATGAGTGAGTGTTAATAGTTAATACTTGTGTTGCTGTGGCAGGTCATATGAGTGAGTGTTAATAGTTAATACTTGCATTGCTGTGGCAGGTCATATGAGTGAGTGTTAATAGTTAATACTTGTGTTGCTGTGGCAGGTCATATGAGTGAGTGTTAATAGTTAATACTTGCATTGCTGTGGCAGGTCATATGAGTGAGTGTTAATAGTTAATACTTGCATTGCTGTGGCAGGTCATACGAGTGAGTGTTAATAGTTAATAATTGTGTTGCTGTGGCAGGTCATATGAGTGAGTGTTAATAGTTAATACTTGCGTTGTTGTGGCAGGTCATATGAGTGAGTGTTAATAGTTAATACTTGCATTGCTGTGGCAGGTCATATGAGTGAGTGTTAATAGTTAATACTTGCATTGCTGTGGCAGGTCAGTAAGTAAGTCTGACTGCTCTTGCAGATGGACTGGGCCGAGTGTCATCAGAGTGACTCTCCTGGGGTGACATCATCTGGTGCTGACAGGGGACAGTTGGTGTGGCCATTCTCTCCAAGAGCTGATCCCTCTGAGTGGCCACAGTCTGCTAGCTGTGACCAGCCTCGACTATGGCAGGATCCAACACAAAAACAGCAATATGGCAGTGACCAGACTGATGACACAGTCACCAGCCTGAATGGTATGAGGGAAATATTTACATGACACCCTTGAAATGTTCAAGTTGATACAGGCAAATTGCACGAAATCTCCGCCCATGGAGAGAGATTTTTCTGAACGACGTTTCATTAATATTTTTCCACTAGTGGTGAAAACTACCAGATATATTTACAAAAATTATTCATAAAGCAAGTTTCAAAATTGTTGTCTTTATTATTGCATTATTATTTTATACATATTGGAAGTTAAATGTATTACATTTTACATTATATTAACCTCTAACTCCAATATATCTGAAAATCAGTTTAACATTTTTAGTCCTTTGGCCCAAAGGTCCAAGGGACTATTGCCATCTCTCTGTGTCCGCCGTTAGCTGCCGTATCTCGGAAACTGTTCAGCAACTTTTTATTTTTATTTTGCATAGACGGATCTTAGGGTACTGCCACTATGCACGAGAAATCTGTATTTGATTGAATCATTCTAAGGGCACCTAAGGGGCCCCCAAAGTGCAAAAGTTTTACATTATCTAGTGATGTGGTTTTGAGAAGGGCCCTTGAGATCATCCCAACAGTATATTTTGTTTAATGTGCCAGAAAGCCAGCAGCATCACTCCACTCTGCAGCCTAGTGCTATTGTTCCATTGAGACCTTAACTAATCTTTAATTGGTCACAGGGCCCAAGCAGAGTAGACACACTTGACCCCTGTTAGACTGAACAGTTGCCTAAAACTGTTAAACTGTATCTTTAAAACTATTGATTTTCTATAATTGCAAGTTGTGTTTATTTTTATGGTCATTTAATTATTATATAAATGGTGTGACTATGGTGTCTACTGGTTAAAGATGTATTATCACCTGTAGGTGACAAACATAGAAAATTAATAGTCTGGACAACTATAGAGTGAAATATCCTACACTTTATTGATATAAAATGCATTCTACTGTTCTGTTTACGCTTGCCATGCCTTGTGTAGACATGGTACTGTGTAAATAAATTGTATCAATATAGACTAATAATTACATATTCACAATATAGTTCACCTGAAACAACCAAATGTCAACCATTAGAAGAGTTGACATAGTTCCGCTATACACAAGAAATATGTATTTGATTGAATCATTCTAGTGTCATCAGCATATAGTAGAACATACATTTTCTACATCATCATCACTAAGGTTGTTGTACATGTTGTATACAACTTTCAACACATTACAATTAATACTGCATGAAATTATCTTAGACCACACTGTCACCACAGTGAGGACCGGTCTACTAAATCAAATGGTTTCTTATAATTGATGAAGGCACAATAAAGCCTTTTGTGTAAAGACAAATACAATTCAACCAGTACCCCTATCTGGATACTGCCTGTTCTTCACCTATTCATGTCGGCTTTGTTTAGGTATGTGGTCAGTCTGGCTTTCTGAACAATCACTAAGGATTAATGAACACTTGTGCACAATGTCACCCACTTGGCAGGTTTAATTGATCTATTCAGCAATGAGGACACTGCTTAGGCCTCACTCTGGACACTGTCACTCACAGTGTTGTGTATTGTCTTAGTTGGTGAGTTAAGCTAATCAACTTGACCATGAATCAGCTGTGGCTCTGGTAACATTAGAGGATGGAGGAGGAATCCAGTTGTTGGCAGTGAACACTAGTACTGAGAGGATATATTACCACCTACCAGTCTCCAAAGCTCTATATTAAAAAAAAAAAACCTTCAGTAACTTTTTTTCAAATTTTGCATAGATGTATCTTAGGGTACTGCCACTATACACAATAAATCTGTATTTGATTGAATCATTCTAAGGGCATTTCAGGGCCCCCCAAAATGCAAAATTGTCCTGTTTCTCTGCTGCTCACTCCTGCAGTCCCACTGATCTCTATTTATAACAGACAGACAGGCAGGCAGGCAGGCAGGCAGGCAGGCAGGCAGACAGACAGACAGACAGACAGACAGACAGTATTTGTTTTGACCATCATAAACACATAAACTACAATAAAATATCCATTGTAAGATCAGGGAGACTCCCATTAAGACAATTACTTGCAGCTATCATGGGAGCCACCCTACTGATGTAACTGGATAGTGGACTTTGCCCTGATCTCTTACTAGGCTGTGAGTGGAGTGGCCAGCTGTAAATGTGTGTATTGGTCTAGCCTAGTTAATTTTCTTTAGTGTACCTTTTGTTCTCAAATAATCTGTCCTCTTAGTTTTACACATGAAGACATAATCTGGCATAAGTTTTTGTAGCAGCACATTTGTACTTCCAATGTATCATTGCAACATAACATACACACTGTATATATTATAATATTTCCATGCAACCCATTTGCATATATAATGTAAAACTTCAACAGCAGTTTTCTTCATTTTCACTTTTTGACCCCTACCATGTTCAATGCACCATAACTTTGCCAATTTTTGTAGCAGTCATAATTTTTGAAACTGTAAAAGCACACTACCCAACCTTTACAAGAATTAAAGAAAACAGTGTTACAATTTGTCTGACTTATCACTCATTTGGTCAGCCGGGGTCACATATAGACGTATTAGTCCAAAGGACTTCAGGACAACTTGGCCCATTTTTTTAATTCAAATACAAAAAAGGGAAGGTTTTTTTTTGAAAGCATGATATTGGGACGATGTTTGAATAGTGATAAAAGTGCTTGATATTGAGAAACTTGGAAGAATCAAAATCTACTAACTGTAATCGTAATAGAATTATTTTCACACAGTGAAGCGGGTGTTTTGTAAGACCACTAATTATTATATTTCTTTTATGTATTATTTGCTTATTTTTATACACTTAGTACCAATGATGGTTGTTCTATTTAAGTGAATAGGACATATTAAATACATTGTTTTGTGTCATATTTGATACCACATTTCATAGTAAATAAAAAGGAACATTTAGAAACAGCCAAGTAACACCTTTATGGGCAAGATATAACCATCCCGTATGTCAAGCTGCATATTAACAGTGACGCTGTATTTTACCAGTATTTTTGCTGGGTTCCAGCTACATCACCTCAGCGGTTTGCTGCACAGGTGTCTTCAGCTGAGTACGAGAAACAGAAGAAGGAATACACAGCTTCGGCAGTTGCTGATCTGATTCATTCGCCCGAGTACCAACGTAGATCCACCATGTGTCAGTTGTGAGTACAACATTACTTCTATTTAACTATTTCTTTCATCTCCACAATCTGTCTCAGTCAGAATGTGATATGTGAGTAACTTTGAGGAGGAAGATAATAAAACACCATTCGTCAAAGATAAAACACCATTCGTCAAAGATAAAACACCATCCGTCAAAGATAAAACACCATCCGTCAAAGATAAAACACCATCCGTCAAAGATAAAACACCATCCGTCAAAGATAAAACACCATCCGTCAAAGATAAAACACCATCCGTCAAAGATAAAACACCATCCGTCAAAGATAAAACACCATCCGTCATAGATAAAACACCATCCGTCAAAGATAAAACACCATCCGTCAAAGATAAAACACCATCCGTCAAAGATAAAACTCATACCTGGCTTAATTTAGTCTACCATAAATCATATTTGTTTGTGACTAAAAGCTAGATTGTAGGAATAGTGTTTAATGATATGTGAATTGGTTTATTGAAAGAGGGCATACTTTTTAATCTATTTAAAAATGTAAGTTCTTATATAGCGCAGTATGCAGTCCCCAGAACTACTCAAAGTGCTTTACACTCCCTGTTAGACCTGTTCAATTGAATACCATCTTGACTTCTCTACGAAGTATTTAGATTGTTAGATCTGGAAAAATGGCAAACAATTTGACCCACACATTTTGCTATTTTTGTCACGTTTTTGTCAAGTTCAACTCACAACAGCTAGATGGGATACGTTTTTATATTTGTGGTAACGTTGCGTTTTTTTTCTGCCCAAAGTATGGAGTGGACGTCATGTTTCCATTGTAACCAAAACTGTAATTTTGAGCAAATATTGGCAATTTAGAAACACTGCCATTCTTTATTGAACATGTATATAATTATCATTCTTGAAAATCCATGTTTAGTACAGTACATTGCGCATTCCGTACAGTACACTGTGCATTCCGTACAGTACATTGCACATTCCGTACATTACATTGCGCATTCCGTACAATACATTGTGCATTCTGTACAGTACACTGCACATTTCGTGCAGTATATTGCGCATCCTGTACAGTACATTGCACATTGCAAACAGTACATTGTGCATTCCGTACAGTACCCTGCACATTTAGCAAAAAAAAATTATGTTAAATCTTTTTAATAATTTCATTGTAAACTATGAAGAAACTTTGGTTTTGGCAACAAATACTAGTAAGACTTCAAACTGTTGATGATTAAAAATAAGTTGTCTGATCACAGCGCAGTATGCAGAAAAGAGTAAGCTGAATGCAACATTTAAAACCTTCTACCCAGTATAATTACTCCCGGAGATATCCTATAAAACAAGAAAATATGCTTTTGAGAAAATGTCAATCAAAGATTGAATAATGAGATTGATTGGTTGATATTAGTATGGTTGATCTATGGATAGTAATAATCTAGTGGCACGTAATACTCATAAAAGGGAACTTTATTGATAGTAGATAATATACAAAGCTTTTAGAATTTATCAGCAAATCATTTCGATTATTTTGATTAGAAACACTATTTCACCTGGAAGGTGTGAAATTTGTGCAATGATTTCATGATCGCTACATAACAAGTTCTTACGTGCGAGCCCACACATCATAATGTGTACTACATAGGTTCACTGTTTTCATTAAATGAGTTCATTTGAGAGAAAACCCTTGAAGGTAATCTGTGGCTATATTTATTGGCTGATGTGTCGGCATGTCAAACTCTACAGTACTGTGGTCTTTGTATGTTGTAAAACTGGGTTATTTTATTTCTATACCTCCATTTTGTTCTCCTCGTTTCTCCCTGTCTGTCCGGGGTGAGGCTGGCCTCGATACTCATCATCAATTTTAGATTTTTTTTCCTTCCCCGGGCCACAATGTTCTTGCACCAACTGCCTCCACTTCCCTCTGTCTTTTACTCACATTCTCCCCTCAACTCTCAATCCCTCCAAGTCTCTCTTTTCACAATTCTCCCATCGCAGTCTCGGTCATCCTCATTCTTTCCCTTGCACTCTTCCAGACATCTTTCACTACCGTTCTTCTCCTATTCACTCCACATGTCCAGCCCACTGACCATCTTTCTAAAAACTGTCTTCCACACCAACCTCCTCCCTCAGCTCCTCCATTCCTCACTTGTCTAGCCTCTCCACTCTCACTCCTACCCACCCAGTTGTGGTCGTACACCTGTCCTCTTTCCTATCAGAGATGTACGTTGTCTACCTGTCCTCTCTCCTGTCATAGATAGATATTGTCTACCTGTCCTCTTTCCTATCAAAAATAGATGTTGTCTACCTGTCCTCTCTCCTGTCAGAGACACATGTTGTCTACCTGTCCTCTCTGCTGTCAGAGATACATGTTGTCTACCTGTCCTCTCTCTTGTCAGAGACAATTGTTGTCTACCTGTCCTCTCTCCTGTCAGGGACACATGTTGTCTACCTGTCCTCTCTCCTGTCAGAGATACATGTTGTCTACCTGTCCTCTCTCCTGTCAGAGACACATGTTGTCTACCTGTCCTCTCTGCTGTCAGAGACACATGTTGTCTACCTGTCCTCTCTCATGTCAGAGACACATGTTGTCTACCTGTCCTCTCTCCTGTCAGAGACACATGTTGTCTACCTGTCGTCTCTCCTGTCAGAGACACATGCTGTCTACCTGTCCTCTCTCCTGTCAGAGACACATGTTGTCTACCTGTCCTCTCTCCTGTCAGAGACACATGTTGTCTACCTGTCCTCTCTTCTGTCAGAGACACATGTTGTCTACCTGTCCTCTCTGCTGTCAGAGATACATGTTGTCTACCTGTCCTCTCTCTTGTCAGACAATTGTTGTCTACCTGTCCTCTCTCCTGTCATAGATAGATATTGTCTACCTGTCCTCTTTCCTATCAGAGATGTACGTTGTCTACCTGTCCTCTCTCCTGTCATAGATAGATATTGACTACCTGTCCTCTTTCCTATCAAAAATAGATGTTGTCTACCTGTCCTCTCTCCTGTCAGAGACACATGTTGTCTACCTGTCCTCTCTGCTGTCAGAGATACATGTTGTCTACCTGTCCTCTCTCTTGTCAGACAATTGTTGTCTACCTGTCCTCTCTCCTGTCATAGATAGATATTGTCTACCTGTCCTCTTTCCTATCAGAGATGTACGTTGTCTACCTGTCCTCTCTCCTGTCATAGATAGATATTGTCTACCTGTCCTCTTTCCTATCAAAAATAGATGTTGTCTACCTGTCCTCTCTCCTGTCAGAGACACATGTTGTCTACCTGTCCTCTCTGCTGTCAGAGATACATGTTGTCTACCTGTCCTCTCTCTTGTCAGAGACAATTGTTGTCTACCTGTCCTCTCTCCTGTCAGGGACACATGTTGTCTACCTGTCCTCTCTCCTGTCAGAGATACATGTTGTCTACCTGTCCTCTCTCCTGTCAGAGACACATGTTGTCTACCTGTCCTCTCTGCTGTCAGAGACACATGTTGTCTACCTGTCCTCTCTCCTGTCAGAGACACATGTTGTCTACCTGTCCTCTCTCCTGTCAGAGACACATGTTGTCTACCTGTCCTCTCTCCTGTCAGAGACACATGCTGTCTACCTGTCCTCTCTCCTGTCAGAGACACATGTTGTCTACCTGTCCTCTCTCCTGTCAGAGACACATGTTGTCTACCTGTCCTCTCTTCTGTCAGAGACACATGTTGTTTACCTGTCCTCTCTGCTGTCAGAGATACATGTTGTCTACCTGTCCTCTCTCTTGTCAGACAATTGTTGTCTACCTGTCCTCTCTCCTGTCAGGGACACATGTTGTCTACCTGTCCTCTCTCCTGTCAGAGATGTATGCTGTCTACCTGTCCTCTCTCCTATCAGAGATGTATGTTGTCTACCTGTCCTCTCTCCTGTCAGAGATGTATGTTGTCTACCTCTCCTGTCTCCTGTCAGAGATACATGTCTACCTGTCCTCTCTCCTGTCATAGATAGATGTTGTCTACCTGTAGTCTCTCCTGTCATATATATACAACTGTATATATATATATATATATATATATATATATATATGTTGTCTACCTGTACTCTCTCTTGTCAGAGATACATGTTGTCTACCTGTCCTCTCTCCTGTCAGAGATACATGTTGTCTACATGTCCTCTCTCCTGTCAGAGATGTATGTTGTCTACCTGTCCTCTCTCCTGTCAAAGATGTATGTTGTCTACCTGTCCTCTCTCCTGTCAGAGATGTATGTTATTTACGTGTCCTCTCCTGTCAGAGATATATGTTGTCTACCTGTAGTCTCTCCTGTCAGAGATGTATGTTGTCTACCTGTCCTCTCTCCTGTCAGAGATATATGTTGTCTACCTGTAGTCTCTCCTGTCAGAGATGTATGTGTCTACATGTAGTCTCTCCTGTCAGAGATGTATGTTGTCCACCTGTACTCTCTCCTGTCAGAGATATATGTTATCTACGTGTCCTCTCTTCTGTCAGAGATGTATGTTGTCTACCTGTACTCTCTCCTGTCAGAGATACATGTTGTCTACCTGTCCTCTCTCCTGTCATATATAGATGTTGTCTAACTGTACTCTCTCCTGTCATAGAAAGATGTTGTCTACCTGTCCTCTCTCCTGTTAGAGATGTATGTTGTCTACCTGTACTCTCTCCTGTCAGAGATACATGTTGTCTACCTGTCCTCTCTCCTGTCATAGATAGATGTTGTCTACCTGTAGTCTCTCCTGTCATATGTATATATATATGTTGTCTACCTGTACTCTCTCTTGTCAGATATATATGTTGTCTACCTGTCCTCTCTCCTGTCAGAGATACATGTTGTCTACATGTCCTCTCTCCTGTCAGAGATGTATGTTGTCTACCTGTCCTCTCTCCTGTCAGATATGTATGTTGTCTACCTGTCCTCTCTCCTGTCAGTGATATATGTTGTCTGCCTGTCCTCTCTCCTATCAGATATGTATGTTGTCTACCTGTCCTCTCTCCTGTCAGAGATGTTTGTTGTCTGCCTGTCCTCTCTCCTGTCAGAGATGTATGTTGTCTACCTGTCCTCTCTCCTGTCAGAGATGTATGCTGTCTACGTGTACTCTCTCCTCTCAGATATATATGTTGTCTACCTGTAGTCTTTCCTGTCAGAAATGTATGTTGTCTACCTGTCCTCTCTCCTGTCAGAGATATATGTTGTCTACCTGTAGTCTCTCCTGTCAGAGATGTATGTGTCTACCTGTAGTCTCTCCTGTCAGAGATATATGTTGTCTACATGTAGTCTCTCCTGTCAGAGATGTATGTTGTCTACCTGTCCTCTCTCCTGTCAGAGATATATGTTGTCTACCTGTAGTCTCTCCTGTTAGATATGTATGTGTCTACCTGTAGTCGCTCCTGTCAGAGATGTATGTTGTCTACCTGTCCTCTCTCCTGTCAGATATATATGTTGTCTACCTGTAGTATCTCCTGTCAGAGATGTATGTTGTCTACCTGTCCTCTCTCCTGTCAGAGATATATGTTGTCTACCTGTAGTCTCTCCTGTCAGAGATGTATGTGTCTACCTGTCCTCTCTCCTGTCAGAGATATAATATTATGTTGTCTACCTGTAGTCTCTCCTATCAGAGATGTATGTTGTCTACCTGTCCTCTCTCCTGTCAGAGATGTATGTTGTCTACGTGTCCTCTCTCCTGTCACAGATATATGTTGTCTACCTGTAGTCTCTCCTGTCAGAGATGTATGTTGTCCACCTGTCCTCTCTCCTGTCAGAGATATATGTTATCTACGTGTCCTATCTTCTGTCAGAGATGTATGTTGTCTACCTGTCCTCTCTCCTGTCATATATATATATGTTATCTATCTGTACTCTCTCCTGTCATATGTAGATGTTGTCTACCTGTAGTTTCTCCTGTCATAGATAGATGTTGTCTACCTGTACTCTCTCCTGTCAGAGATACATGTTGTCTACCTGTCCTCTCTCCTGCCAGAGATACATGTAGTCTACCTGTCATCTCTCCTGTCATAGATATATGTTGTCTACCTGTAGTCTCTCCTGTCATAGATGCATGTTGTCTACCTGTCCTCTCTCCTGTCAGAGATACATGTTGTCTACCTGTCCTCTCTCCTGTCAGGGATACATATTGTCTACCTGTCCTCTCTCCTATCAGAGATAGATGTTGTCTGCCTGTAGTCTCTCCTGTCATATATATAAATATATATATATATGTTGTCTACCTGTAGTCTCTCTTGTCAGAGATATATGTTGTCTACCTGTCCTCTCTCCTATCAGATATGTATGTTGTCTACCTGTCCTCTCTCCTGTCAGAGATGTATGTTGTCTGCCTGTCCTCTCTCCTGTCAGAGATGTATGTTGTCTACCTGTCCTCTCTCCTGTCAGAGATGTATGTTGTCTACGTGTCCTCTCTCCTGTCAGATATATATGTTGTCTACCTGTAGTCTCTCCTGTCAGAGATGTATGTTGTCTACCTGTCCTCTCTGATGTCAGAGATATATGTTGTCTACCTGTAGTCTCTCCTGTCAGAGATGTATGTGTCTACCTGTAGTCTCTCCTGTCAGAGATATATGTTGTCTACCTGTAGTCTCTCCTGTCAGAGATGTATGTTGTCTACCTGTCCTCTCTCCTGTCAGAGATATATGTTGTCTACCTGTAGTCTCTCCTGTCAGAGATGTATGTGTCTACCTGTAGTCTCTCCTGTCAGAGATGTATGTTGTCTACCTGTCCTCTCTCCCGTCAGAGATATATGTTGTCTACCTGTAGTCTCCTGTCAGAGATGTATGTTGTCTACCTGTCCTCTCTCCTGTCAGAGATATATGTTGTCTACCTGTAGTCTCTCCTGTCAGAGATGTATGTGTCTACCTGTCCTCTCTCCTGTCAGAGATATATTTTGTCTACCTGTAGTCTCTCCTATCAGAGATGTGTGTTGTCTACCTGTCCTCTCTCCTGTCAGAGAAGTATGTTGTCTACATGTCCTCTCTCCTGTCAGATATATATGTTGTCTACCTGTAGTCTCTCCTGTCAGAGATGTATGTTGTCTACGTGTCCGCTCTCCTGTCAGAGATATATATTGTCTACCTGTAGTCTCTCCTGTCAGAGATGTATGTTGTCCACCTGTCCTCTCTCCTGTCAGAGATATATGTTATCTACGTGTCCTATCTTCTGTCACAGATGTATGTTGTCTACCTGTACTCTCTCCTGTCAGAGATACATGTTGTCTACCTGTCCTCTCTCCTGTCAGAGATATATGTTGTCTATCTGTACTCTCTCCTGTCATATATAGATGTTGTCTACCTGTAGTTTCTCCTGTCATAGATAGATGTTGTCTACCTGTACTCTCTCCTGTCAGAGATACATGTTGTCTACCTGTCCTCCTGTCAGAGATACATGTTGTCTACCTGTCATCTCTCCTGTCAGAGATAGACGTTGTCTACCTGTAGTCTCTCCTGTCATAGATACATGTTGTCTACCTGTCCTCTCTCCTATCAGGGATACATGTTGTCTACCTGTCCTCTCTCCTGTCAGAGATAGATGTTGTCTGCCTGTAGTCTCTCCTGTCATAGATAGATGTTGTCTGCCTGTAGTCTCTCCAGTCATAGATAGATGTTGTCTACCTGTCATCTCTCCTGTCAGAGACACATGTTGTCTACCTGTCATCTCTCCTGTCACAGATATATGTTGTCTACCTGTCCTCTCTCCTGTCAGAGATACATGTTGTCTACCTGTTCTCTCTCCTGTCAGTGATACATGTTGTCTACCTGTCCTCTCGCCTGTCAGAGATACATGTTGTCTATCTGTTCTCTCTCCTGTCAGAGATACATGTTGTCTACCTGTCATCTCACCTGTCAGAGACACATGTTGTCTACCTGTCATCTCTCCTGTCACAGACATATGTTGTCTACCTGTCCTCTCTCCTGTCTGAGATGTATGTTATTGAGATTGTCACCCTGTGTGTGCAGGTGTTGGTGCAGCTGGTACCTGGGTGAGATCGGCTCAGACTGCCCTGAGTGTGGGGGGTACGCCCTCTCACGCCCTTGCCCTGTCTGTCAAGGTCGCTGTGACAGCATATGGCACAGAGATGTCGACATGGTAGGTGGGCATACCTGTGGTGTGTGTGTGCGTGTGCGTGCATGTGTGTGGGGCATACCTGTGGTGTGTGTGTGCGTGTGTGCGTGTGCGTGCATGTGTGTGTGTGCAATTGTGCATGCATGCGTGTGTGTCCTCGTGTGTGCTCGTGTGTGTTCGTGTGTGTGTGTGTGTGTGTGTGCTTGCATGAGTGGGTGTTGGTGCACACATTTGTAATCAAACTTATTTAGAAAAATATAAATGTCTTATAACTAATGTAATGTTTCTGTGTTTGCATTTTCTCCTGTTCCTTCAATTCTCAGAGTTTCTGAAGACTTTGTTACATCCAAGTATGTATTCTGTAATCTATATTTTACATTTAATGATCGGTCTATTATATATATTGCATTCCCAGGGTGCGCACCATGCCCACTGGGATGGAGTGTCATGTCATATGTATGTCTACTTGCAGTCCCACAGTGCGCACTGTGCCCACTGGGACGGAGCATGTCATCTCCCTGAGGACGAGAAGGCCAACTTCCTGCTCCTGGCCCTCATGGGTGACGCGTCAGAAGATGACATTGTCGATGACATGAGTGACCTCACAACAAGTTGAGAGTAAAGGGTGATCACCCAGTGGGGTGGAAATGTTACCTTGATGAGATGAGATGATTGCATGACCATATAGATATCATATTGTCTACGTACCTATGTATATATAATATAATAATATAATATTATATTTATGCATATATATATATATATTATATATATATATATATAATATATATATAATATATATTAATATAATATAAAATAAAAACAAGGCATTAGCTAAAATCGGTTTTCCATGTGTACACAAAGTTTAACATTGTATGTAACATTTGAACATTAAACAAATACAGAAAAATACATTTGTAGAATAAATTCAATTTTAAACTCGTCTGTGTAGCGATTCCCGCGGAAAATTTAAATTTAATGAGCTAGGCGATCACGTGGTATCGTGACGTCACCTATGACCCACACTCGCATCAGGCATGTTTACAAGGATAACTTTTGAGTCGAAACGATCGTCAGAATGAGTTATTGTGCACTATTCCGATGTAATACAAACACTAGTCTTCATAGAGGAACAAGCAGTTACCTTACGGTTCCACATGAATCCAATTTTATTCAAAACAATGAATGCGAATGGACGTACAAGTCGCCTAGGTTTCGCCGAGCTTCGGCTCGTTTTCAGAATAATTATATCGAATGCAACCAACGGGAGATACTCTACACCAATAAACATACATAGCAAACATATATTGCATCCAGCTACAGAAAATAACGTGTATAATCTCATAATATCACTAGAATATCGATATATGAAGGAGTTGCATGATTTATCATAACAACTTAAATCAGTCAGTGAATTTCCGTTGGTGCCGCTAGATCAGTTGGTAGACGCGTTGGATTCTTTTCATTTATTAAAAAAAAATATTTTACGCAGGTTCAATCCTGGCACCAAACCATTGATGTTTTTTATACTTTTTTTGTTTATGTTTTCACGAAGTAATATAAACCAAATCATTGTGTATACTATGATGCACTGTTTGAAAATATTTTTCAATTTTTGTAGTTATTATTTATTCGCCACAAAAATGAAAATATGGTAATTAATGATGTTTCTAAATTTTATTTATCCAGACAGATCACAATTTGTTTTCACATATATAATTACAATATATTGCCGTAAAATATATATACAGTTAATAAATTGTATATCCATTACATTATATTTGTTTGGATAAATAACATTTAGAAACATCGTTATATAATTTCCATATTTTCATTTTTGTGGCGAATAAATAATTACCAAAAAATATTTACAAACAGTGCATCATAGTATACAAAATGATTTGGTTTATATTACTTCGTGAAAACATAAACAAAAGAAGTGTAAAGAAAATCAATGGTTTGGTGTCAGGATTGAACCGGCGTCACACGATTGTAAAATAAATGACAAGAATCCAACGCGTCTACCAACTGAGCTAGCGCACCAACGGAATTTCACTGACTGATTTAAGTTTAATTTAAGATAAATTATACAACTCCTCCTTCATATATCGATATTCTAGTGATATTATGAGATTATACACGTTACTTTCTGTAGCTGGATACAATATATGTTTGCTATGTATCGTTATTGGTGTAGATTATCTCCCGTTAGTTGCATTCGATATAATTATTCTGAAAACTAGCCCAAGCTCGGCGAAACCTAGTCGACTTGTAGGCCCATTCGCATTCATTGTTTTGAATAAAACTGGATTCATGTGGAACCGTAAGATAACTGCTGGTTCCTCTATGATGACTAGTGTTTGTATTACAGCGGAATATCGCACAATAACTCATTTTGACGCTCGTTTCGACCCGAAAGCTATCCTTGTAAACATGCTCTGAATGCATGCAAAGGGTCGGCCTGATGCGAGTATGTGTCATATGTGACGTCACATCTCGGCATCCCGAAAAGCGCGCAAAAAATATGCATATTCGAAAATGTCCGGCTGCACAGCATAAAATGTGGACTTTCTAATTGATTGAATTTTTTGATTTTTTGTTGGCGTGGTGGACATGGAAATATATATCAGGATGTAATATAATATGAATTCAAGCAATAGGTGTTTTTATTCCCTTTAATACTATTTCATATCACCGTAAAGATAATAATCTGTAAAAATGTGAGGCTGGATGCACAGATTTATTGCCGTTTGAACATTGCGAATATTAAAATTTGCAATGGGATTTAATATTTTGGGATATCACAGTAAATATATAATCGTATCTACAAATATGCGGAGGGGTGTACGGATTTGTTTTTAGTTATTGCCGTTTAAACATCGCGAATGCTTAATCCTGCCATGTATATGCAGCAGTGGATATAATGCAAAGTTGAATATTCGCGACGTTCAAACGGCAGTCACTCAGAAAGTTCCTGTGTACGTCCAGCGACAAACTTGTAGATAAGATTATTATCTTCACGGTTATATAAAAATATTAAATTCCTCAACTGAAATTTCATGTACAGTCTGAAACAACAGGCCGCACCGCCGCTCTTCATGTTAAAGGATAGGGCGCGCTCGGCGGCATTACCTGTGGTGACATCAGCAACATCTGATGGGTTGTGACACGCAAATGATCATGTTTTGAGCGGGTTTAGTGTCATGAGTTCGCAATAAACATGCTTTATATTTGGCACATTACTTGACATGTGTATTAAGTTTACGTACACGAAGTTTCAAAGACATTTAAAGTTTCACTTAGTCTTTAATATGCTGCAAACCTAAAGTATATAATTTGTGTTGTATATTGTTACAAATGAAGGAAACCAAAATTAAAGTGATTGTAGTTGTATAATGTGAAATGAGCTGTTGTTGTGTAATTTGAAATGAACAGTTGTTGTGTAATGTGACCCATAAGGCTGCTGGGCAACTTCTCCATATCGCTCTGTCATGGGCTACGTGATTTGCTTTGCTCCATATTGTCCATCCCAGTGACTGTTGGTCTCAGTCTGCTTCCACGGTGGTTCCTTCGGGCGTCCACGTCAGTGACTGTTGGTCTCAGTCTGCTTCCACGGTGGTTCCTTCGGGCGTCCACGTCAGTGACTGTTGGTCTCAGTCTGCTTCCACGGTGGTTCCTTCGGGCGTCCACGTCAGTGACTGTTGGTCTCAGTCTGCTTCCATGGTGGTTCCTTCGGGCGTCCACGTCAGTGACTGTTGGTCTCATTCTGCTTCCACGGTGGTTCCTTCGGACGTCCACGTCAGTGACTGTTGGTCTCAGTCTGCTTCCACGGTGGTTCCTTCGGGCGTCCACGTCAGTGACTGTTGGTCTCATTCTGCTTCCACGGTGGTTCCTTCGGACGTCCACGTCAGTGACTGTTGGTCTCAGTCTGCTTCCACGGTGGTTCCTTCGGGCGTCCACGTCAGTGACTGTTGGTCTCAGTCTGCTTCCATGGTTTGTCATGATGTTTTGGGCGACCCACTTTTCCCGTTCCTTCGGGCGTCCACGTCAGTGCTGACAGGCAGCGGTTGTTGTCGTTCTTCCTCAGCACATGCCCGATTCATGACCATTTTCTTCTTTGTACTTCGGTGCTGATCCCTTCTTCCGCTGATATCTTTGAACGTCTATTGGAGATTACTACCAGCCATTTACTTTTGAGAATCCTTAGACAGTTGAAGTGAAATGTGTCTGGTTTCTTTTTGTCACTTTAGTTTACTTTCCATGTTTTACATACATATAATAGCACTGGCTTGACCAGAGTATTGTATAATTTGAGTTTAGTTAATAATTTGAGCTGTGTTAGCTGCTACACCAGGTCAAGGTTCCAGCCATCTCTCACCAAATGCCTATTTCCCTCGTTGCAGGTTTCATGGCTCCAGCCTAGATGTTCTGTCAAACAGACAAACAAGGACACAGCTGGTCCGCTATGGCTTGCTCTTCCATATTCTGTTACCACAGGATGAATATAGACCCCTGTGTGTCTGTGAGAAATAATTAATAGGTTGCGCAACATTCTTAAGCAACACCTGTATAGTTTGAATGGGTAATATTTGTACATATTCTGCAGTCGTTTTGAACCATGCAGTCTGACTGACCTCATCACTTTCATCCTGTACTATAGTTTAAATAGTTGTTTAGTTTGTCTAACATTGGAACGATCGAAGGCCTGTTGTACAAACGAGCCATATACTCGTGTTAACATATGCACAACAAACGAGGCTGTGAGTTGACAGACAATTATTATTATTGTTGAAGGTGGTATAAAAGCACATTAGTACATTATACGAAATGGCCAGCGCTCCAGACCCGTCAACGTAACCTCAGCTATTGGCCCAGCACTTTTCCGCAATATATACCAGCCAACGTTTGAGTTGCAAAATCCGGGAGAGTCAGTATTTGTTGTGAGTCTCAACAGTACGGCCTAGTTGGGTTGGATATTGTAAGACAGGGTGTGCGCTGTTGGGGTTCTAAAACACAAATTTGTGAGTCAGGGAGATTCACAAAAATCTGGGAAACTCCAGGAAAATCCAGGAGGGTTGACAGGTATAATGTACATTATATTATAAACATTACAAATAAATGTGATCACTTTATTGGTTATAGGGATTTTACCAAATGACACATACAGATGTGCAGACCCAGCTCGTTAACCTCGTCAGGTAGTCGGTCTAGGAGAAGGACAACACTGACTATAAACCCGGGCAGGCCCAGCTCGTTAACATTGGCAGGCAATCGGCCTAGGAGAAGGACACCTCCGATCTCAAACCACCTGCTATCTCACAGGTTGATGGTACATTGGTGCTAGAGGCTAGACCCACCGCTCATAACTGTGGCTGGCGGCAGGAATGGCAACCGGCTATGAAAACCTAAGCCAAACCCCTAAATATGGATGGATTAAATAGGGTGAACACCCGTGCTAGGGCGTACCCTGTAAGCGACGCGCGAGACCCCCGCCCGAGCTCAGCGACCAATGGACAAGGGCTACCGTCTGAAGGACGAAGGCGTCTAAAGAAGTTAGTCCAAACAGGAGGGAGAATGGGGAAGATTAAACACGCAACATTGAATGTTGGGAGCATGACAGGAAGAAGTGGAGAAGTAGTACAATTGATATTAAAGAAGAACCTTCAAGTATTGTGCGTACAGGAGACAAAATGGAAGGGGAGCAAAGTAAGGGAGATCGGTGCCGGATACAAACTGTACTACCATGGAGAAGATGGGACAAAGAATGGAGTAAGAATTGTACTAAGTGAAGATCTGAAAGACAGAGTACTAGCAGTGGAGCGACCGTGCGATAGAGTGATGAGTGAAACTACAGATCGAAGGAGAAGTGTGGAATGTTATCAGTTGCTGTGCACCACAAACTGGATGCACAGAAGAGGAAATGGAAGAATTCTGGGAGAACATAGATGGTGATATGCAAGCTGTAACAAGTTGCGAGAGAATGGTGGTGGCAGGAGACCTAAATGGACATGTGAGAAGAGATCGGACAAGATATAATGACGCACACGGAGGACACGGAATAGGGGTCGCAAACGAGGAAAGCATAAAGATACTAGACTTTGCAACAGCATACCAGCTGAGGATACTGAATACAGTCTACAAGAAGAGAAGGAATCATCTTGTAACCTATAACAGCGGGGAACGAGAAACCCAAATTGACTACATCATTGTGAGTAAAGAGCATGCCTAAGGAATCAAAGAACTGTAAAGTACTACCCTCAGAGGCCACTACCACACAACACAGAGTACTAGTTTCTTAACTGGAGGTGAGGAAAACAAGACAGAGGATAACAGTGGGAAGGAAACAGATCGGATGGTGGAAGTTAAAGAGGAAGAAGTGAGAGAGAACTTCAGGACAAATATAGGGGAGAGACAATCAGATAAAGATGAAGTAACAACGGAGAACGTGGAAGAATGGTGGAAAGAAACTGCGGAGCAGATCAGGAAGTGTGGGGAGGAAGTGTGTGGGAGGTCAACGGGGAAGATGAAGCCCGGAGTAGAAAGCTGGTGGTGGAATGTTGACACTGAGAATGCAGTTAAGGAAAAGAAAGACAGACTGAAGAAATGGAAACGAATAGGAGCAGAGAAAGACAGGGCAGAGTACAAGAGAGCGAAAGCGACGGCTATGAAGGTGGTGGCAGAGTGAGGGAAGAAGCAGTAGAGAGATTGTACAACCTAGAAACTAGTGATGGCGAGAAGGACATCTATAGAATAGCAGCATCTAGGAACCGTGCAGGAAAGGACATATGCCAGATACGTACAGTCAAAGGTGCAATGGGAGAAGTATTGATCAAAGAGAGATGGGGGCCAAAACTTTAACTGGCTGATGAACGAGGAAAACCCAAGAGTAGAAACCGAGGAGAGGGATGAGGATCAGGGTATCAGTGACGAAGAAACAGAGAAAGCACTCAGAGGGATGAAAAGTGGGAAGATTGTAGGAGCAGATGAAATACCAGCTGAAGCTTGGAAACGTACGGGCAACTTTGGAGTAAAGCTACTATGCAGACTATTCAACTGTGTC
This sequence comes from Escarpia spicata, assembly GCA_963995525.1. Taxonomy (NCBI): domain Eukaryota; kingdom Metazoa; phylum Annelida; class Polychaeta; order Sabellida; family Siboglinidae; genus Escarpia; species Escarpia spicata. The sequence continues at coordinate 68,317,556 of OZ023209.1, forward strand.
ATGACTTCAGAACACATGCCATCGGTTTGGTGACAGAGTGTACTGGTCCCAATCTTCAAGGGGAAAGGTGACATTGAGGAGTGTAAGAACTACCGAGGAATTAGACTGATGACGCACACCTTTAAGATATGGGAGAGAGTCGTAGACAAGAGGATGAGAGAATGCACAGACATACATGAAAGTCAGTTGGGTTTATGCCAGGCAGGAGTACCACAGATGCGCTTTTCATTCTCAAACAAACAATAGAGAAACACAGGGAGGGACAGAAGGACATCAGATTGGTATTTATCGACTTGGAGAAAGCATACGATCGGGTACCAAGGGAGGCGAGAGAAAGGAATGTACCGGAAAAGTACATCAGACTGATACAGGATATGTACCGGGGTGTGAGACATATAGGCTGGTGAAAGCAGCAACTTTGGCGTAGAGGTTGGGTTGCACCAAGGATCTACATTGAGTGCATACCTGTTCCTAATATTGATGGACGTCTTGACGGAGAAGGAGAGAAAATATGCACCAATGATGTTCGCAGACGACATTGTGCTGTGTTGAGGAAAGGAGGTAGACATGACAGAGTACCTGGAGACGTAGAGGAATGAGGGTTAGTCAAACGAAAACCCAATTCATGGACTTCTGGTTCGAACGGGATGATGAGATAGACAGACCAACTGTAGATATACTGGAAGACGAGCTGGAAAAAGTGATACACTTCAAATATCTAAGGTCAGTCGTGTACGAGCAAGGAGGCATGGAAATGGAGATCAAACAGAGACTGGGTGCAGCTTGGAGAAATTTGAAGAAATGCAGTGGAGTGTTGTGCGACAGGAGGATGCCAGTGAAGTTGAAGGGAAGATCTATAAAACAGTAGTCAGGCCAGCAATGCAGTACGGGGCAGAGACCTAGGGAACAACGAAAGGACAAGACACAAGGATAGAAACGAATGAGATGAGGATGCTGAGGTGGATGTGTGGAGTATCAAAGAAAGATAAGATCCAAAACGAGTATATTAAAGGAACAACGAGAGTGACACAAGCATCCAAACAGATAACAGAGAAACGACTTAAATGGTATGGCCATGTGATGAGAAGGAAAGAGAAGCACATAGTGAGAAGAGTGCTAAATGCAGAGATACCAGGATGAAGAAGGAGAGGACGACCGAAGACCAGATGGAAAGACATGTGCAGAAGAGACATGGAAATCGTGGGTCTGAGTGCAGATGTGGTGATGGACAGGGCGACATGGAGAAAGTAAATTACCAGCCATACCGACGACCCCCAGATGACGAGAAAAGTCAAAGAAAAAGAAGAAGAAGGTCCTTTGAATTGCCATTGTTGTCTCTTTCTGCATGCTGCATATCGAGATCTTGACAAATAACAACGGCTCGGAAGAAACAACGTCCATCTGCGTTGGTTGCGATACACCTAAAACCACTCTGTCTGCTCCTTGTGGATGGGCATGGATCATTGGACTGTTGCTCGTTCGTGGACAGGCTTTGGTTGTTCGACTGTTGCTCGCATGTAGACGGGCTTGGGTCATTGGACTGTTGTTGCTCAATCGCGGACAGGCTAGGCTTGTTAGACTGTTGATCGCTCCTGGATGTTGTGATATGCCTGAAACTATTCTGCCTGGTGCTTGTGGGTGAGCTCAGCTCATTGAGCTGTGGATTGTTGCTCGCCCGTGGACAGGCTTCCGTTATTGGACAGTTGCTTGCTTGTGGACGGACATGGATCAGTAGATTGTTACTCGCTCGTGGACAGGCTTCGGTTGTTGGACAGTTGCTTGCTTGTGGACGGACATGGATCACTGGATTGTTGCTCGCTCGTGGACAGGCTTCGGTTGTTGGATTGTTGCTCGCTCGCGGACGTGTTTGTTGTATTTGACGAGTTGTCATTCTGCTTAGTGACATCTCTTGTAGAATTCGATAGAACACCTACACCATTTTCCGAGTATGGTGAATATCCGCGGCGAAATCTGCATCAGTCCATATGTTCCGATCACAAGGCCAAATGCCTGTGCACTTGAAACCAGTGGCAGCAGAGCGTACGTATGCCCTTCCGAAGAGATGGCAGACTGAGGAGATGGTGACTGTAGTTTTTTCGGTCCTCAGCCAACTGTTACATTCCTCATTGTAATAGGTCATCAGAGGTTTATAGAAAACCCGATCAAGGAGATGGAGACGGTGCGTTGTGTGTGGAGGAAGATATAATATGACGACTCCATGGTTCTGGGCGTATTGGATTGCTTCAGTAATTTTCGTGTGTGACGAATGGCCGTCAAGAATCAACAGAACATTGGTTGTCTTTGGTGCTGCCAACATGATATACAAAGTGCTTCAGTCAGACGACGAAGAGTTCCTTGTTCATCCAGCCTGATTCATTATTCGCTATGACGCTCCCATGTGTGGCCCCTTCCTTCAGTAATTTTATCATGCGTTTACGCCTGAATATTATCATTGGTGGAACATAGTTTCCCCCTGCACTCATGCTACACACCACTGTTGTAGTAAAGCCTCTCTCACCACTAGTAAGAGATCCGATTTATGTTTATCCTCTTTTTCCAAGCACCCGGCCCGTCAACAAGGCTTCTGCACAATTGTTATACCCGATTCATCCATGTTAAAAAAAATTGTAGTATCGAATCCGCACGTGTCAACCAACGTTTCTAGTTTATTGTAGAACTCGTACACACTCTCACGATTGAACCCTTTGGCTCTCGTAATAGAAGTTGCCTCGGCTTGACGGAGGGAGAGTTCGGGGTGTCTCCTCTAAAATCACGCTACCAATGTCTGCTAGCTGCTTGTTTTTCAGTTTTGAAACAATGTCTTATCACATTCGCTTCAGCCAACTGATATGCTATATCCATCAAAGCTTTCCTGTTCATACCAATCAGCATATTCTCCAGTTCTAAAACATGCCCCACTAACATTTTCTGGCGGCAGAGTGCAAGGGCGACTGTCATGTTTTTCATTCCATGATATATGAACTATGTTGTATTCACTGACATTGCAGTCCATACTATTTTATGTCAGTGGCACATGTCTCATTGTTATTATTGAACCACCCTCTAGTGACCATTGACCAGACTCTGACCAATTAGATTATAGTGTATGCCATCTTGTTTGTGGAAGTGACCACGTGTTTCTCGGTTGTTCTGCAAGTATTAAATGTTTCTCTAATTATACTCACTATTTTGTGATATTCACTAGCATATAAGTACACAAACGCGACCAAAATACTGTCTGGGACCATTAGCGATTTTGTTTTTGTTGTTTAGGAGCCATTTCAGCGCAGCATCTTCGGAATCCCATATAGGTCCTGCTAGTTGCGTTGAGGCCGGCGTCTCCATTTCTGAATGACATCACCGCTCTATCCAGTTCCTCATGCCCCTCATGCATGTTATATAGACCTCCTGCGACACTCTGTTGTAATCGTGTACAATCTACTCTGTAGCAGGCTTTGCATAACGCCTTCAAAGATGGTTAAGTATTACAACGAGGTGGATACAAATATATGTTCATCACCTTTTGTGCGTATCTGAGCTGGCCGCCATTTTTCGCCCTGGGTATAGATGGTATGTTGTGTGAAGCATCCGCCGGGCGTCACTGCAATATAATTACTATATACAGGACGCAGAACGGACGGCGGTCTAACTTATGTACAGTTCAAATATCGGTGTACTTCCCCTATATGTACTCATGTACATATGTTTCCCTAAGTGCATCAGTTTACATTTGTCCAGGTGAAATCTTAATAACCATTGCTTAAACCATAATACAAGTTTATATTTAAATTCAGGAGCGCGGGAACAAAATTTATATGGGGGAACCAGAGCTTCAGCATCGTTGAACATTTTTCACCGCCGCGCCACCACACCTTTCACACTCACAGTCGACAAAAATACATATTAATCGTCTCATCAAATTTACATCCACCAAATGTTGACGCTCGTCACAAAAACAAACATTCACGTTCACATTTAATGGGGGGCAGAACAATATGTCTGCCCCCCCCCCCCGCCCCCGGAGAAATTCCAGGGCTCCCCCTGTTCCCGGGCCTATGTATAAATCTCCCTGTAATACGTCCATGCCTTGATTTTGGAATTATTGAATTATCTGGGTACTTTTAATGTAGAACACATGAAATAGATGGCGACACTATTTGGCCTGCGAGTGTTTTTGCCACCTTGTTACAGTAGATGGCGCAGCGGTCGCATGAAGCCGACACGAGATTCCACGAGATCGTCGTTTCCTTCGCTACAGCTGTCAACGTTTGCGCTATCTAGGGATCGGCGAAATTATAGACCGCCTACAAATGTCGAGAATGTCATCCACGTTTGGCAAACTGTCAAAATCGAGCAAGAGTTTTGGAGGTACGTTAACTTCTGCAAAGAATGCGCCGGCATCGTGAGTTAACGAAAAACCGGCGTTGCATTTTGTTGATGATGTTGCCATGTTGAATCGTTGGTGACACTCTGCCTAAACACGCACCGCATATCCCGCCCCCCATCCGGCATTCGAATCGTGCGGGTGTGTTTACTAACCCGCAAACGTTACCGTACGCATACAAAACTTTGTAGGTGAGCAGTAACATTGTTGTAATTATGAATCGTTGATTGTCCGTGGCCTTCCACAAGAAGAAGGATAAATACAAACAATAATAAAATAATTAAAACAACAATGTCAATGAGTCATCGACACTAACAGCTATTGTCAGTATTTATTGAGTATTGTGGAAATAAAAATGTAAATATTGTTATCATTAACAGTTATGACTCAGGCTATTGTGGGCTGTGGCTTGTGCAAATACAAATTCACCTGCTTAGACTGGTGTGTACGAGCTCACCCGGGGTCACCCCTTTATTAATAATAGGATTCATTAATAATAATCATAAATAAATCTTTAGCGCCAATATATTAAGAGAATTCTAGCTCAGTGGGGTAAAAGATTAACCATTCTCGTAGTCATGTGCTAGGCAAAAGTCGTCAACAAATGTCTGGATGTGCTAGGAAGCTAGGGAGGATAGGCGATATTAAAAAGATAGGTTTTCAGGTTATGACAAAATATAACAATATTCTCTGCTGATTTAACACTGACGGGAAGCAAATTTCATGTAGTCGGTGCGGCAACTAAAAATGCTCGAGTTCCACCATTTGTCTTAACTCTGGAAGCAGGTAGTAACTTTGAACTAGATGACCGAAGTTGTCTGTGCTGTCTTGCTTGGGTGAGCATTGAGTGTAAATATTGTTTAGATGAAAGGGCTTGGTATGTGATTGTACAGATCTTAAACATAATGCGATATTGCACGGGGAGCCAATGCAGTGATTTTAGAAGTGGCACTGAGTGGGAGAATCGAGGAGATTGTGTAACTACTCTTGCCAAACAATTCTGGACATGTTTAAGTTTTGAAATATCTTTAATTAATAGCAATATTATGAAGTAGGGAATTGCAATAATCAAGTCTGCTGCTAACAAGAGCTGTTGCGATAGTCTTAGCGACAGAATATATCGGCAAATGCAGCAAAGATCACGGATATGCTAAAAACAGCAATGACATGTTTGGGATATATGTTGTCTAACATTTAAGTCGTGATCAAAGGTCAGTCCTAGATTTCATACAGAGGCTGCTAGTGTGATAGTTTGACTCAGGATGCATGTTGGGAAAAGACATCAAGTTTATCATGCTGCAATGGAGTACCAATGATGAGAAATTCAGTATTGTCTGCATTTAACTTTAATTTGCTGTCAGTCATCCATAAGAAAACATCTTGGGGACAGTCATTGAGTTGGTTTTGGGAGTGACTTGTATGTGGCGTAGCCAAAGCAATGTTGATCTGTGTCATCAGCGTAAAGGTGATGATCCAAGTTATGACTTTGGATTACAGAGCTGAGTGGCGTAGTGTAAAGAGTGAAAAGCAAAGGTCCAAGAACAGAACTCTGGGGAATGCCACATGAAGTGGGGAGTGTAGCCGAAAAGCTAAATGTTCTCTATCTTTATAGTTTGATGTCTATCGGTTAGGTACGAAGAAAACCAGCTCAGAGCTGTGCCAGATATAACATACCACATTGATAAACTTTTGATAAGACTGTTGTTGTATCAAAGGCGGCAGATAAATCAAGCAAGGTAAGTGCAGTACTTTGCCTTTATCAATAAACCGAGTACTTACTTACTACTTATCCTCTTCCATGCCATGTAGCACATAAGGCTCATACAATCTCTCGCCATTCCTCTCTGTCTTGGGCTCTCCTTGCTGCTGTGCCCCAGGTCAGCCCATCTGTCTTGGGATCTCCTTGCTGCTGTGCCCCAGGTCAGCGCAGCAGTCTTGGGCTCTCCTTGCTGCAGTGCCCCAGGTCAGCCCAGCAGTCTTGGGCTCTCCTTGCTGCTGTGCCCCAGGTCAGCCCGTCTGTCTTGGGCTCTCCTTGCTGCTGTGCTCCAGGTCAGCCCGTCTGTCTTAGGCTCTCCTTGCTGCTGTGCCCCAGGTCAGCCTAAGTGTCTTGGGCTCTCCTTGCTGCTGTGTCCCAGGTCAGCCCGTCTGTTTTGGGTTCTCCTTGCTGCTGTGCCCCAGGTCAGCCCAGCAGTCTTCAGTTCTTCCATTGTTCATCGCTAAGTTGTTTTTGATCTGCCTCTCCCTGTTTCCTTCTGGCATCTGGTCAGTGCTATTTTGCAGACATGTCGCTGTTCATCTAGATTCCTACATCCTACGAAGTCATGTCCACCTTCTCTTTTTCAGGGTGGGCAGATACATGTTGTTGATTTGTTACTTGGTGGAGTCTGGTGTTGGAAATGGTCCCGGACGGGTACCGTTTCATTAGTTTCCTTAGGCAGGTGTTGTTGAAGCTGGATAGTCTATTGGTGTCTGGCTGTGTCATGCGCCAGCACCCTGAGCCACAGAACAGTACAAAGAAGACATTCTGAGTTTTGGTATTCAGGAATACTGAGGATCTCCATCTAGATCTACTCAGCTCGAATATTATATATTCTCCTCCATCGTTAATTCTGAACTAACAATGGAGGAGAATATATAATATTTGAGATGTAGTAGTAGAGTGCAGGGCTTCGAGTAGATTGCAGGGCTATGAGTAGAGTGCAGGGCCTTGAGTATAGTGCAGGGCTACCATACAGCGCAGGGCCTTGCTTAGAGTGCAGGAGCTTGAGTAGATTGCAGGGCTATGAGTAGAGTGCAGAGCCTTGAGTATAGTGCAGGGGCTCGAGTAGAGTGCAGGGGCTCGAGTAGAGTGCAGAGCCTTGAGTAGAGTGCAGTGCTTTACACACATTGTGCAAACAGAAGATTGCTCTGTGACGATGCGTCAACATGCATCATTGATGTAATCAAATCTCTTGGAGGTCTGCCAACTGTGGAGCCAGTGGCAGAATTACAATGATGAATTACAAAAATGTTGTGCAACTAGTCTGATCAAGTTGTGTATCGAATAGTTTTTAAAAAGACTACAGAATCGTTAAATAAAACTGAATAAGGTGTATTTTGTATACTTGTAGTATCAGTTCTAATTGCGTTTTGTCTGCCATGAAGCTGGTGAACATAGCTGTGTTAGTTCACACACTGTACTATTGGGAACATTAAAATAGTGGATGATTGTTTTGTGACTAAAACACACTAACCCAAAACTGGAGAGGTTGTGGACAATCTACTTTTATATTTAATCCCATTGAACTGTTATCGCATAATTTATTCATTCTTGTGTATATAAATTATAATACTAGTTTGCATCCAACTAAGACATGAATTAATAAGTTGTAATTTATATTTTTTACAGGATACAGATTATTAGAACACTTTTTTGCATGGTGAATAATAATTTTTTATTCGCAGGCACATACTTGACTGATGTGCCAAAGACCAGCACAAAGACTCGGTCATTCAGCAACAGCCTTCGAAAGAGCACGGGAAACATATCTGATTTCACCGGAACAAACATGAATGGGTATGCATCAGCAGTAGACATACCGGTAGTCTTCCTCATGACGCCCTTGATAAAGGCTGATGTGAGTTCTTGTTCTGCTGCAACGACCTAGCTGTTTTCCTTTTCTACGTCTCCCTCTCACCAGCCTTCTCCCTATTGCCAGCCTTCTCCCTGTTGCCAGACTTCTCCCTGTCCCCAACCTTCTCCCTATCCTCAGCTTTCTCCCTATCCCCACCCTTCTCCCTATCCCCAGCCTTCTCCCTGTCTACAGCACTCTCCCTATCCCCACCCTTCTCCCTATCACCAGCCTTCTCACTATCCCCATTCTTCTTCATATCACCAACCTTCCCCCTATTCCCAGCCTTCTCCCTGTCACTAGCCTTCTCACTATCCCCATTCTTCTTCATATCCCCGGCTTTCTCCCTATCGACGGCCTTCTCCCTGTCAACTGCCTTCTCCCTATCCCAGCCTTCTCCCTATCCCCACCCTTCTCCCTATTGTCAGCCTTCTCCCTATCCCCACCCTTCTCCCTATCCCCACCCTTCTTCCTCCACTTTCATCCTCCTGCGTAGTTGTAAGAGTTTACATAGAACATGTGGCAGCAGTGGTGGTCTGGAACCGTCAGTGGCGGTCTGGAACCGTCAGTGGCGGTCTGGAACCGTCAGTGGCGGCCTGGGACCGTCAGTGGCGGCCTGGGACTGTCAGTGGCGGCCTGGAACCGTCAGTGGCGGCCTGCAACCGTCAGTGGCGGCCTGCAACCGTCAGTGGCTGTCTGGAACCGTCAGTGGCTGTCTGGAACCGTCAGTGGCTGTCTGGAACCGTCAGGGTCACTGTGACAATGTTGAATGTTGGGTTGAGCCAACACAAGGTTTCAGACTGGTATATGTACTGTGTACTTCATAATAAAATTAATGTAAAGCAAAATTATTGAATATTTATATGCATTTAATAAGCCACATAATAATTATTTCCATGGAATAAGTTAGGGTTATAACCCTAACTGAGCCACATAATAACTATTCCTGCATGTTCATCATTGTGCAGGAAGTCTATGCGGAACTCTCAGTGTCTCGACAAGATCGAGTCGGAATACATCAAGAACCTGCAGCAACAAGTCTACTTCCTTGAGCTGGAGGCCAACTTCCTGTATCCTTCCACTTGTTGTATGACAATGTAGGTCAGGTCAACTTCCTGTATCCTTCCACTTGTTGTAGGACAATGTAGGTCAGTATTAAAGACTGAAAGTCAGACATTCTCAATCCACATTGCTCGATCAACAGGGTAATACTCTTTAGTCTTTGTATCATATTTTTTTGGATAAGCTTTGCTATATCATTTGATATTAATATTTTCTTTGATGTGTATGACTTTGCATGTTTATCACTAATATTTTGATCATAATTATTGTGTATCTGGCAGGCCACTGGTGGTGGTGTGAGCAGGTAGTTGGCAATGGTCCACTCCTGAGCATTGGTGTATTGTACTGTATCGGCCATATGTTTTGGGACAACCGGTATAATTAATTATTTGTTAGTATCAGTACGAGTAGCCATTTGTTAGTACCAGTACCGGTAGCCATTTGTTAGTACCAGTACCGGTAGCCATTTGCTAGTACCAGTAACGGTAGCCATTTGTTAGTACCAGTACCGGTAGCCATTTGTTAGTACCAGTACCGGTAGCCATTTGCTAGTACCAGTAACGGTAGCCATTTGTTAGTACCAGTACCGGTAGCCATTCATTTCCTCTACTCAATTATTTCTACATATCTAACATGCGAGAAGTGGCATTTCTCCTGGTTTGAATGCAGCTGCCTATGGAAATATATACAGAAACATATATGGAAATGCCTGTGGCCAGTTTCCTTAAGCAGTCAACTATACAAAGGAACCAATGAGGACGTTTAATGAAGGTTCAATAACTTGGAACAATGATCAAAAACTTGAATAGTTTTGCAAACAAACATGGACTGATTGTGTGGATTGAGAACCTATGTATCTGAATACGTATGGCCGATATAAGGTTGTGACATGTCTGACTGTATAGCCTTAACACTCACCAGGCGAGAACAGGCACGCAAGACAAGTGAGATGCAACCTCAGTTGACCTCGGAGGCGGAGCGAATGCTCATGAAACTGAGGGTAAGGCTACAAAACACTGGTACATTTGAATAACACCACTTCATATAGATGGACTTGGACAGGTACTGCAGCTAAGTAAGTTAACATTTTATTAAAGGAACATAGTCTGTTCGTTTTTATTTAAAAATACTGTTATATAGTTTAAATGGTATCTATTATAATGTACTGACAGGCCAAATATGTGTTAACGACGCAAAACCAACTTTAAAATTTAACCGTTGCATGTTTATAAGAATCGTCACGCTGCCACTGAAATCACCGCGCTGTCACACAAATTCCCAAATAGTGAGCTTGCATAATTCTGAGGAAAGTCGTGACCCGACGAGGGCGAAGCTTCAGATATCAGTATGCTTAAAGATACTCAACCAATTCAGTTGTTTTGCTCCTCACGTTTCTTAGTAATTTCACAAAAACAGAGGCATCAAGTACTCCCCAATGATATCCTAGTTTGTTTATGCATACGTGTTAGTTCGTTTTATTAAATTAATAGAAAAACTGCGAACTTTCGTTTTTTTGTAAAAACCGGATCCGGTTTTTTGCTTAGATTTTTTTAGTATGGACATTGAACTTTGTGTGGAATCGCGCTCTTGTCTTCTCGTGATCGCGAATCATGGGCGATATTGACCTTTGACCCCACCCTTTGGCACTGTTGGCACAATGAGTGGACGTTCACGAACATATGTCATCCAAATTGGGCTAAATTAGACAGAAAAAGACAGTACCCACGCATAAAGGTGTATTTATATTTGGGAAAGACTATGGAACGAAACAAAGTAAACAGAACGAGTTGGGGACAGTGCCAGTGGACTGTGGCCGTGGCCCATGCCGTAAGGTCAGTCACAACATCAACAGATGCAGCATTCGCAAAGGTTCTTCCAGACAGGTTAGTAATTTTTAATTATTCAGCTATAATCACGTATATTTATATTTATAAGTGAGTATACACATTAATGTTGCTTGTACTAAATTTATTTGATTGTTTACCTTTTAGTCATAGCCAATGCCACCCAATGGCAGTATGGCTGGGCCCTGTTTACAATAGACTAATATCAGCTAACAGTACGACACTGTGGCATATACCTATGTCAATAATGATATGACTATATTATGTCTATGTCGTATATGGTAGTAAGCTAGTAGCCTAAGTAGACTTGGCATAATAGTAATAATGTAAATAAATGCAGTATACATGATCCGTAACAATTATAATTATTGAACTAATAGTAATAGATTGAACAAAAACAATATATACATAATTTACTAATAACAGTATTGTAATAGTAATTTAACTAATCTATTACTTTTATATTAAAAATTACTATTATTGGACATTTCAAAATTTAATTTGAATTTGATTGTAATTGTTTGTAGTCTTGGTATTTAATTATTTACAAGGAAAAGAATATTCTAGTAGTTTCACCAGGTTTTTTGATTGCCCCTTCTGTGAGTTTTTGTTATGTTCAGAAAACCAGTGCCCCTCAATAATGTGAAAGGCATGAAAATTAATACCCATAACATATATATATATATATAGCATTTGAACTTTGGCATTAGTTGCATTTGGCAGGTGTTCACTGCATTGCAACTTTTGCAAGTACATTAAAATGATTATTGTTAGAAACAATCGGTGCTGACTATTAATACATGTACTTTATTTTCAGAACTCGGGGTGTGTCAACACCACATGCGGATGTGTGCATCAAAGCTCTTCACCTTCAGGTAAACGATTGTTGTCAAATGTGGTACATATTACTCTGTCACCAAACCTTTTATCAAAATTATAAATACAAGCAATAAAGATCCAGGCGGGCCTGGGGGCACGTGCCCCCCTAGACCTTAGGAGGAATTTGGTGTGTCTGCAGACCTTTTATAATGGGCCGACGTGATTGTGTCCCCCCAGACCGTTTGAAATGTGCCCCAGTTTAGGTGATACTAATAAGCTGAAGTTATGGTGTCTTCCGATATCACCACTCCAGTGGAGCGGGTGAAGTTATGGTGTCTTCCAATATCACCACTCCAGTGGAGCGGGTGATGTTATGGTGTCTTCCGATATCACCACTCCAGTGGAGCGGGTGAAGTTATGGTGTCTTCCAATATCACCACTCCAGTGGAGCGGGTGAAGTTATGGTGTCTTCCGATATCACCACTCCAGTGGAGCGGGTGATGTTATGGTGTCTTCCGATATCACCACTCCAGTGGAGCGGGTGAAGTTATGGTGTCTTCCGATATCACCACTCCAGTGGAGCGGGTGAAGTTATGGTGTCTTCCGATATCACCACTCCAGTGGAGCGGGTGAAGTTATGGTGTCTTCCGATATCACCACTCCAGTGGAGCGGGTGATGTTATGGTGTCTTCCGATATCACCACTCCAGTGGAGCGGGTGAAGTTATGGCGTCTTCCGATATCACCACTCCAGTGGAGCGGGTGAAGTTATGGCGTCTTCCGATATCACCACTCCAGTGGAGCGGGTGAAGTTATGGTGTCTTCCGATATCACCACTCCAGTGGAGCGGGTGAAGTTATGGTGTCTTCCGATATCACCACTCCAGTGGAGCGGGTGAAGTTATGGTGTCTTCCGATATCACCACTCCAGTGGAGCGGGTGATGTTATGGTGTCTTCCGATATCACCACTCCAGCCGAGCGGCTGAAGTTATGGTGTCTTCCGATATCACCACTCCAGTGGAGCGGGTGAAGTTATGGTGTCTTCCGATATCACCACTCCAGTGGAGCGGGTGAAGTTATGGTGTCTTCCGATATCACCACTCCAGTGGAGCGGGTGATGTTATGGTGTCTTCCGATATCACCACTCCAGCCATGCGGCTGAATTTATGGCAGTGTGATAGCGACCAAATTTAGACTACATCATTTGGTTCGGCCGCCAGTGGAGGTTTTTATGCCCCCCCAGGCTCGATTTCTGGATCCGCCCCTGTATTTGATAGTTTTGTTTGTCCGCATGAGGATTTTGCAGTAATGGGTGTCCTTGTTAAATATTGTTGTTAGAAATGCGTGTGAATTAAAGTAAAGACAATGTAAAGTAAACACATTTTATTGAAACTATTTGATCAGATTGACTACAAAATAATGAAAAGCACAATACAATTACACTCATGACAATCACTGCACTTGATATGTATAATGTAATAATTTTTAATATCACATACACATCACATGCACATAAAGTGCAAAGCAACAATAGAAACACCAATTTGGAAGATGTTGAAAACATGTCAGGTACATATAAAAAACAAACAGTTTGTATGTTTACAACTCACAAAATGAGTGACTAAACAATTATGTGTATTTAACAACAATTTTCAATATCACAAAATGTAAACCAATGAGAAAAACTTACTTAGGAAGATGTTTGGTTAAACAAATGTAATATGTACATATCAAATAAACTATATTATGAATCATAATTGTTTTTCATAATTTGATTCTTTGTTAAAAAAACATCAATGATATAAAATTCGAAAATTTGGTAGTTTATGCAATGCTTGCTATGTTTACAACTCGCAGATAATAGTGACTAGACTAGACAGGGTCATCACCATGTGACTATGAACTACATGTACAGTCACTCACTACCAGGTGACTACCTGCTACGTTGCTCAGGTTTACTCAGCTGTTTGAAGAGTACCGACTACAGACAGCTGTGGATATTTTTATATAAACAGTCTTCGCATAGTAATTTCAGTGTGGCTGAGTGCTTCCCACATAAGTCAAGATGGTGTTCGATTTAACAGGTCTGCCAGGGAGTAAAATGTAAAGTGCTTTGAGCAATCCTGAGGACTGGATACTACACCATATCAGAACTAACTTTGCTCAAGTGTTGTTTATAACATAATTAGTACAATGTGTACAGGTGTATAATCATCATGCGAAGTGAAAATGTAACGCAAATTATTTGTGAAAATATAAGCCAGTGATAAAAAAGAATAATTTAGAAAAATTAAACATGGCATGAAAAGTATATAACAGTCTTCACGATACATAGAGAATTTAAACAAGTAAAATGCTGCTGTCAGTGTATCAACAGATTGTTTAAAAAAAATGTGAAAAGGCTTTCAATACCATTACTTCATCACAAACTTGTGTTGTACATAACAAATACCTGGTGTATGTTGCAAGAACTCAGCTGGCTGCCACTGACTATCAGCAACACAAAGACAATGAAACCCTACCACTGTAATGATGCTGGATGATTGATGTATTTTTTCATGGATACTGCTAAAAGTTAAAGTTAAATTGAATACAAATACTGTGTATTGTTGACTTTTGATAAATGTGTCATCACATATAAAATATCATACATGTCAGAGCCATGGTAATTGTCACTTTGTCTCCGGTATAGGTAGATGCGGATGTGCAGCAAAATGTCAGGAAGCTGGTATGCAGTACCATCGAAGACAGCGAACACATACAGTGATGTCATCAATATCCAAACTGATGTAGTTCACCGAAGAATGTTCGACACTGAACCTGTCTCACAGCGCCGAGAGTTGTTGCCCAAAGACTCATGCCATATCTGCCACCCACCGTTCTATCACCAGCTGCAGAGCTGCTCAGGTGTCACCATATTCGTATGTCGAGCAACCTGCATTCTACATTGGTTTCTAGTCAGTCAAGCTAACTGACTGACCTGGAAGCCAGTGTACACCCCATTGGCACTGGGGAATCTGTCATGGATGCAACACACGACACAACTGGGATCACTCGGTGGACATTCACATGACAAACCATTAATATGCAGCATGCTGCATGGCTGTAGAATCTTGTCCGAGATCCTGGACAAATACAACTGCCCAGTATGCCATATTAACTTGGAGAACTAGTGGTACTGAGCACACTGGTTCAAACTCCTGTAAAGAAAAGCATATATTCAGTAAACAAAAACAGGTATCATAGTAGTGTTGGGAGTAAATAATTATGGAGTGTTCATTGTCATAATCAGTGAATATAAAATAATGTTTCATATATGACCTGAAAAAAGGCAGCAAGAAATGTTCTACTACAGCTGCATCTATACATGTTGATATCGTCGTCGGTGTTTACCGGGGTTGTTCAAGGGGAGGGAGGGTGTCGGTTGATACAGCATGCAGACATTAGTAGAATATGCTCTTTTTCAAAACTGATAAATTGTAACTATTTTTCTTTACAAGGTGTTCATTGTCATTACATGCATTTAAAATTGTTCAATTTCATTACAATGATGCCTGATCTTAGTCAATATTATGGACTGATTTGAATTCTGCAAATCAGTAAAGCGCATTTATATTGTTTGTATTGTTTTCAGTATACAAATTCATGTCAGTGTCTGCCATGTGTAACTACTACACATATTCATGTTTTACATTTTAAAGTTCTGCCTGAGGTTGAATGGTCAAGGTGAATGTTGGAAATGACAAATCGGTGTTATTGTGATGCTAGCAGTATATTTTCATTATCATGTATTCAAAGGTTCATAATATGTATGTCTACCTTCTTCAAAAATGAATAATTTATTTCATAAGCTTATTTCTGAGTCATTGTCTATGTCCAAGATATTATTAAAATGTGTATGAAAACAAATGTATATTTAAATGTGCACATTAAAATCTGTTGAAAACTTATACATGGTATAAATTTGAAATTACCTGGATTGATCAAATGTGGGCCTCCCACAGACTATGTATACTCCCTGTGTCTGCCTGACCCAGGTGACTGCCTTAGCTCCTCTTCTGCCTCCTCTCATTCTCATTCTTGGGTTGCAGTGTAGCCTCTAGCGACATCATAATTCAAGTTACATATTATGCATTCATATATTGCTGTGGTGAGAATATATACACACATTAGTAAATACACAAGAATAGCTGGCATGTGTCATTTGAAAGGTATCACAGGATACCAATTACATAGACAACAGCCAGGCATCAAGGACCACAATGGAAACAAGTGCGGGCATTTTATTTTGTAATCCTTATATATGGTGTACTCTAGCTGTATTTATATTTTATATATTTACACGTTTAAATATTTATATTGAATAAAATCATCATCACCATCATGGTTGTTATATAAAAATCTCAATTATTTTGATTAAATACAGTGCAAATCAAAAACATTCTGCAGTAATAGAATCAAAATGTGAGTCACAAAACACTGTTGTAATAATTACGATCATCAATATAATACTCCCGTGTTTGACGTTCTGTTGTACGAAATTATGATAAACAGGCAGGGGCCTACTGCCACACCAATGTTACTTGTCAACAATTTAATTGTTTTTCTCAGCAGTCTTTGTATATAAACTCAGTCACGCACAAACCTGTTCTTTCGCAACATATCAAACCTACTTATAAATATGCTACTTCATTTGTAAACAAATGTATTTAGTTATGGCGAAATCACTGGTCACAAAAAACAGAGGTGATAAAAGGTTGTACTGTAAAAATGTATACACAATTATTATCACGTTTACATAAAAAACATGTAATTTAAAATGCTGTACTATTTGACCAGTGTGATTGACCGCTAACAACAGTCAGGAAACTTACAAATGTTGATGCCATTGCAAATTTTGTAGGTGAATATTCCAAAATAACACTCTTATAACAGATGATGACATTTCAACCAGATCTATTAACAATTGCAGCTGCAGTTAGCTGCCATTTTAATACCAATTTTGTCTTTAACCCACAGGCACAGGCTCATTGACATGACATTCCCAATATGACGTTAGAACGGTATTACACGAGGCACAAAATTAGAACATGACGATAATTATACCCAGTACCAGGCAATTATTTTGTTGACTAAATGGGCGATGTTTGAGTTAGGCAATCTACTTCATATTCCATTCACTTCCTATATTCTACCTGGTTACTATTTAACCTAGCTTATGATTACGCCTTGGCCCTCAAGGGGTATTGTCACTGACGATAGCGTCCTGAGTCTACGGCTGTGAGTGTGACCAGTCATGGTTGTGCATGATGCCCAAATGGGAAATTTTCTATATAACTGCAAACAATCTATCGACATCAAATATTAATATTTATATGTCATATACATCTTAAAACAACAGAACTTGGAACTACGGGACAACAAAACACACAAATGGTCAGCCCAACGCCGGCCAAAAATGCAGCAATCAGCTGCAATGCCAACTTAACGTGTCGAGCAGGATGTTTACTACTTCACGATCCGATTTCGCTTTTATGATAGCCTTCAGACGATGCCACCATCTCATCTGCTCTACCAAAGTAACTCGTGAGTTTGTCATCTTCCTTTTTCCGTTTCTTCGCCACTGAAGATAATACAGGCGGACGCAGCCTTTTATTGCCTGCCGTTACACTCAGTCACAACATACTCGCTACTAAGCATTCACATGATTACGTATCATGTGAAACACAGTTCCATCTCATTAAACATCAGAAATTAGAAGCCACGCCTTCAAAATTGGTGCGCTTCCTTGTAAACAACTGATACAAGCTCGTATCAAAAAAATGTCACCAAAAAAAATGGTTCATTAAAACATATTTGTGTTGCAACCTGCCATCAGTACATTATAGTAGATGCCATTTATACTGTATCAGAGTATTTCAAAGTAAAAGCGAACATACTATGTTCCTTTAGTCTAACTGTAATTGAGCTAGCAAATTATGTATACATGTTTTGCCTCCTAGACATTTTGCTCAGAACAAGTAATACTTTTAATTTTGTATTTTCCGTTGGTGAAGAGACATACCAGGTGATTAATGTTTGTTTGCAACATTGTGAGTGTATCCTGCAATTACAATACAATACAACTTTATCCATCCCTGTAAGGGCAACTACGTTGGCGAGCACAGTGTATACAGATAGATATATAAGTATTAAAATACAACATAAGTAACTGACACATTAATACACAGTTACCTATGTTATATTTTAATATTTATATATATTTGTATACACTGTTCCCACCCAAATGACAATGTAATTGCCCTTAACATGAGTAACTGGCACATTAATACGCAGTTACCTATGTTATATTTTAATATTTATATATATATATATATATTTGTATACACTGTTCCCGCACAAATGACAATGTAATTGCCCTTAACATGAGTAACTGGCACATTAATACGCAGTTACCTATGTTATATTTTAATATTTATATATATATATATATTTGTATACACTGTTCCCGCACAAATGACAATGTAATTGCCCTTACAGGGCAATTACATTGTCGTCATGCTCCATAAACCAACCACAATTAGATGGTGATGGTCTACATCAAACAATGCTGCATAAACCAACCACAATTAGATGATGACGGTCTACATAAAAGATGTTCCATAAACCAACTACAATTAAATGGTGATGGTCTGCATCAAATAATGCTCTATACACCAACCACATTTAGATGGTGACGGTCTACATCAAATAATGCTCCATAAACCAACCACAATTAGATGGTGACGGTCTACATCAAATAATGCTCCATAAACCAACCACAATTAGATGGTGAAGGTCAACATCAAACAGTGCTACATAAACCAGCCACAATTACATGGCGATGGTGTACATCAAACAGTGCTACATAAACCAACCACAATTAGATGGTGATGGTCTACATCAAACAATGCTCCATAGACCAATCACAATTAGATGGTGATGGTCTACATCAAACAATGCTCCATAGACCAAACACAATTAGATGGTGATGGTCTACATTAAACATTGCTACATAAACCAACCACAATTAGATGGTGATGGTCTACACAAACAGTGCAACATAAACCGACCACAATAGATGGTGACGGTCTACGTCAAACAATGCTACATAAACCAACCACAATTAGATGGTGATGGTCTACATCAAACAATGCTCCATAAACCAACCACAATTAGATGGTGACGGTCTACATCAAACAATGCTACATAAACCAACCACTATTAGATGGTGATGGTCTGCATCAAACAGTGCTTCATAAACCAACCACAATTAAATGGTGATGGTCTACATCAAACAATGCTCCATAAACCAACCTCAATTAGATAGTGATGATCTACATCAAACAATGATACATGAACCAACCACAATTAGATGGTGATGGTCTACATCAAACAATGCTCCATAAACCAACCACAATTAGATGGTGATGATCTACATCAAACAATGGTACATAATCCAACCACAATTAGATGGTGATGGTCTACATCAAACAATGCTAGAAACAGAGTGGCTAACAAAACAAGCAGCAGTAATTGCTTATTTCCAAAGTGATGAATCTGCTTTGGTCAATCTAACATTGTCTCCCGGCTGGATATACATACATGTGCTGAAGTAATGACAACTTAGCACCCATTCTGCACATATCCTATATCACTAAATCTTTGACATTTACTATTTCTTGTATGTTATTTTGAAGTGCTTACATAATTTATATATATATATATATGTTGTGATCATTAATTTATGGGGGAAATGGAGACCATCTTAATGCTTGCTATTAGACACAACTGTGTTAGTTATTAGACTTTTTGTGTCTGCAGCAAATGCAGGAGGAGCAAGATGTGCTGCGGATGGAGTTGAAGGCAAAGGACTCAGTCATTGAGATGGCCAAGTTGGAGAAGGAGCGAATGGTGAACAAGTTCCAGGTGGAAGCAGGTAATTACAGCACCAACTGTAGCAAGGAACAAATGGTGAAGAAGTTCCAGGTGGAAGCAGGTACTCACAGCACCATCTGGAGCGAATGGTCAACAAGTTCCATGTGAAAGCAGGTAATCACATCACCCACTCTAGCAAGGAACAAATGTTGAACAAGTTTTAGGTGGAAGCAGGTAATCACGGAACTAACTGTAGCAAGTAATGAATGGTGAACAAGTTCCAGGTGGAAACAGGTAATCACGGCATCAAGTGTAGCAAGTAATGAATGATGAAACAGTTCCAGGTGGAAGCAGGTAATCATGGCATCAAGTGTAGCAAGTAATGAATGGTGAACAAGTTCCAGGTGGAAGTAGGTAATCACAGCACCAACTGTAGCATGTCACGAATGGTGAACAAGTTCCAGGTTTAAGCAGGTAATCACAGCACCAACTGTAGCAAGTAATGAATGGTGAACAAGTTCCAGGTGGAAGCAGGTAATCACATCACCAACTGTAGCATGTAATGAATGATGAACAAGTTCCAGGTGGAAGCAGGTAATCACAGCACCAACTGTAGCAGGTAATGAATGGTGAACAAGTTCCAGGTGGAAGCAGGTAATCACAGCACCAACTGTAGCAGGTAATGAATGGTGAACAAGTTCCAGGTGGAAGCAGGTAATCACAGCACCAACTGTAGCATGTAGTGAATGATGAACAAGTTCCAGGTGGAAGCAGGTAATCACAGCACCAACTGTAGCAGGTAATGAATGGTGAACAAGTTCCAGGTGGAAGCAGGTAATCACAGCACCAACTGTAGCATGTAGTGAATGATGAACAAGTTCCAGGTGGAAGCAGGTAATCACAGCACCAACTGTAGCATGTAATGAATGATGAACAATTTCCAGGTGGAAGCAGGTAATCACAGCACCAACTGTAGCAGCAAGTACATATGTAGCAACTAAATGATGATGACTGTGTAGGGCAAAGAGCAGTGTGCATTGACACTGACAGGTGACGCGGTCATGTGCGATCATACATCCTGGCAGAGGGTGGCCATTGTAAATGTCATAATGATAAAGTTATACAACTAAAATGTGTGTGTATGTGTGTGTGTGTGTATGTGTGTGTGTGTGTGTGTGTGTTAGAGGGTTTCAAGAGAGAGAAATGTATCATGTCGTTTGTGTGTTAGAGGGCTACAGGAGAGAAGTGTATCATGTCGTGTGTGTGTGTGTGTGTGTGTGTGTGTGTGTGTGTGTGTGTGTGTGTGTGTGTGTGTGTGTGTGTGTGTGTGTGTGTGTGTGTTAGAGGGTTTCAAGAGAGAGAAATGTATCATGTCGTTTGTGTGTTAGAGGGCTACAGGAGAGAAGTGTATCATGTCGTGTGTGTGTGTGTGTGTGTGTGTGTGTGTGTGTGTGTGTGTGTGTGTGTGTGTGTGTGTGTGTGTGTGTGTATGTTAGAGGGGTACAAAAGAAAAGTGTGTCATGTCGTGTGTCTGTTAGAGGGCTACATGAGAGAGAAGTGTATTGTGTCGTGTGTGTGTGTGTGTGTGTGTGTGTGTGTGTGTGTGTGTGTGTGTGTGTGTGTGTGTGTGTGTGTGTGTGTGTGTGTGTGTGTTAGAGGGCTACAAGAGAGAGAAATGTATCATGTCGTTTGTATGTTAGAGGGCTACAGGAGAGAAATGTATCATGTCGTGTGTGTGTGTGTGTTAGAGGGGTACAACAGAAAAGTGTGTCATATCATGTGGGTGTGTTAGAGGGCTACAAGAGAGAGAAGTGTATCATGTCGTGTGTGTGTGTGTGTGTGTGTGTGTGTGTGTGTGTGTGTGTGTGTGTGTGTGTGTGTGTGTGTGTGTGTGTGTGTGTATTAGAGAGCTTCAAGAGAGAGAAGTGTATCATGTCGTGTGTGTGTGTTAGAGGGCTACAAGAGAGAGAAGTGTATTATGTCGTGTGTGTGTTAGAGGGCTGCAAGAGAGAGAAGTGTATCATGTCGTGTGTGTGTTAGAGGGCTACAAGAGAGAGAAGTGTATTATGTTGTGTGTGTGTTAGAGGGCTACAAGAGAGAGAAGTATATCATGTCGTGTGTGTATGTGTGTGTGTGTGTGTTAGAGGGCTACAAGAGAGAGAAGTGTATCGTGTGTGTGTGTTAGAGGGCTACAAGATAGAGAAGTGTATCAGGTTGTGTGTGTGTGTGTGTTAGAGGGCTACAAGAGAGAGAAGTGTATCATGTGTGTGTGTGTGTGTGTGTGTGTGTGTGTGTGTGTGTGTGTGTGTGTGTGTGTGTTAGAGGGCTAGAAGAGAGAAGTGTATCATGTTGTTTGTGTGTGTGTTAGAGGGCTAGAAGAGAGAAGTGTATAATGTTGTTTGTGTTTGTGTTAGAGGGCTACAAGCGAGAGAAGCGGATCCTGCTGGAGCAGGTCGTTGACCTGAAGAAGGAGAACAACCTTCTGGACAGCGACGGTGTCCGCAGGGACGGTCAGCTGCTTCAAACTCGGGACGAACTGGACAAGACGACCTTGCTCCTGAAGAACACAGAGAACAAGATTCGCATGCTGGAAAGTCAGGTATGTCAATACATCAATGAATAATTCCTCAAAGTTTATTTGAAATTGGTTGTTTGTTGAAGATATATTAACCAGTGACATTTTAATAATTATGTGTGTTCTTACAAAGAGAACATTGCAAATGGTTGTAGTTCAAAAACAACTGGAGCTAGGATGGTCATATTTTAGGAATCTTGCTTAACAGTCCACTGTCTTCCACCAAACTGATTCAGTGAAATGTAGCATCCTTTGGTTGTGTTCACATGGGATCACCCTCCTTTAAAGGGAGGAAATGCCCTACATTCCAGTCCATATCTTCCGTGAAAGGGAGGAATCAACCTACATTCCAGTCCGTGTCTTACCGTATATGGAGGAATCACCCTACATTCCAGTCCATGTCTTCCCTTAAAGGGAGGAATCGCCCTACATTCCAGTCCATGTCTTCCTTTAAAGGGACGAATCGCCCTACATTCCAGTCCACGTCTTCCCTTAAAGGGAGGAATCACGGTATATTCCAGTCCACATCTTCCCTTAAAAGGAGGAATCACCCTATATTCCAGTCCACGTCTTCCCTAAAAGGGAGGAATCGCCGTACATTCCAGTCTACATCTTCCCTTAAAGGGAGGGAGGAATCGCCCTACATTCCAGTCCACGAGTTCCCTTAAAGGGAGGGAGGAATCGCCCTACATTCCAGTCCACGAGTTCCCTTAAAGGGAGGGAGGCATCACCCTACATTCCAGTCCACGTCTTCCCTAAAAGGGAGGAATCACCCTACATTCCAGTCTACATCTTCCCTTAAAGGGAGGGAGGAATCGCCCTACATTCCAGTCCACGTGTTCCCTTAAAGGGAGGGAGAAATCATCCTACATTCCAGTCCACGTCTTACCTTAAAGGGAGGAACCAGCCTACATCCCAGCCCATGTCTTCCCTTAAAGGCACACCACTGTCCAAGTCAGGTCTGCAGTTGTCATAACAGTTTGTTTACATGACAGCACCCCACTGTCCAAGTCATGTCTGCAGGTGTCATCCCAAACAGTTTGTTTATATGACAGCACACCACTGTTCAGGTCATGTCTGCAGGTGTCATCACAAACAGTTTATTTACATGACTGTACACCACTGTCCAAGTCATGTCTGCAGTTGTCATAACAAACAGTTTATTTACATGACAGCACACCACTGTCCAAGTCATGTCTGCATGTGTCATAACAAACAGATTGTTTACATGACAGCACCCCACTGTCCAAGTCATGTCTGCAGGTGTCATCCCAAACAGTTTGTTTATATGACAGCACACCACTGTTCAGGTCATGTCTGCAGGTGTCATCACAAACAGTTTATTTACATGACTGTACACCACTGTCCAAGTCATGTCTGCAGTTGTCATAACAAACAGTTTATTTACATGACAGCACACCACTGTCCAAGTCATGTCTGCATGTGTCATAACAAACAGTTTATTTACATGACAGCACCCCACTGTCCAAGTAATGTCTGCATGTGTCATCACAAACAGTTTGTTTATATGACAGCACACCACTGTCCAAGTCATGTCTGCATGTGTCATCACAAACAGTTTGTTTATATGACTGCACCCCACTGTCCAAGTCATGTCTGCAGGTGTCATCACAAACAGTTTATTTACATGACAGCACCCCACTGTCCAAGTCATGTCTGCATGTGTCATCACAAACAGTTTATTTACATGACAGCACCCCACTGTCCAAGTCATGTCTGCATGTGTCATCACAAACAGTTTATTTACATGACAGCACCCCACTGTCCAAGTCATGTCTGCAGGTGTCATCACAAACAGTTTATTTACATGACAGCACCCCACTGTCCAAGTCAGGTCTGCATGTGTCATCACAAACAGTTTATTTACATGACAGCACCCCACTGTCCAAGTCATGTCTGCAGGTGTCATCACAAACAGTTTATTTACATGACAGCACCCCACTGTCCAAGTCATGTCTGCAGGTGTCATCACAAACAGTTTATTTACATGACAGCACCCCACTGTCCAAGTCATGTCTGCATGTGTCATCACAAACAGTTTATTTACATGACAGCACACCACTGTCCAAGTCATGTCTGCAGGTGTCATCACAAACAGTTTATTTACATGACAGCACCCCACTGTCCAAGTCATGTCTGCATGTGTCATCACAAACAGTTTATTTACATGACAGCACACCACTGTCCAAGTCATGTCTGCATGTGTCATCACAAACAGTTTATTTACATGACAGCACCCCACTGTCCAAGTCATGTCTGCAGGTGTCATCACAAACAGTTTATTTACATGACAGCACACCACTGTCCAAGTCATGTCTGCAGGTGTCATCACAAACAATTTATTTACATGACAGCCCACCACTGTCCAAGTCATGTCTGTATGTGTCATCACAAACAGTTTATTTACATGACAACACCCCACTGTCCAAGTCATTTCTGCATGTGTCATCACAAACAGTTTATTTACATGACAACACCCCACTGTCCAAGTCATGTCTGCATGTGTCATAACAAACAGTTTATTTACATGACAACACCCCACTGTCCAAGTCATGTCTGCAGGTGTCATCACAAACAGTTTATTTACATGACAGCACCCCACTGTCCAAGTCATGTCTGCAGGTGTCATCACAAACAGTTTGTTTATATGACAGCACCCCACTGTCCAAGTCATGTCTGCATGTGTCATCACAAACAGTTTATTTACATGACAGCACCCCACTGTCCAAGTCAGGTCTGCAGGTGTCATCACAAACAGTTTGTTTATATGACAGCACCCCACTGTCCAAGTCATGTCTGCATGTGTCATCACAAACAGTTTGTTTATATGACAGCACACCACTGTCCAAGTCATGTCTGCATGTGTCATCACAAACAGTTTGTTTATATGACAGCACCCCACTGTCCAAGTCATGTCTGCATGTGTCATCACAAACAGTTTGTTTATATGACAGCACACCACTGTCCAAGTCATGTCTGCATGTGTCATCACAAACAGTTTGTTTATATGACAGCACACCACTGTCCAAGTCATGTCTGCATGTGTCATCACAAACAGTTTGTTTATATGACAGCACACCACTGTCCAAGTCAGGTCTGCATGTGTCATCACAAACAGTTTATTTACATGACAGCACACCACTGTCCAAGTCATGTCTGCATGTGTCATAACAAACAGTTTATTTACATGACAGCACCCCACTGTCCAAGTCAGGTCTGCATGTGTCATCACAAACAGTTTATTTACATGACAGCACCCCACTGTCCAAGTCATGTCTGCATGTGTCATCACAAACAGTTTATTTACATGACAGCACCCCACTGTCCAAGTCATGTCTGCATGTGTCATAACAAACAGTTTATTTACATGACAGCACCCCACTGTCCAAGTCATGTCTGCATGTGTCATCACAAACAGTTTATTTACATGACAGCACCCCACTGTCCAAGTCATGTCTGCAGGTGTCATCACAAGCAGTTTATTTACATGACAGCACACCACTGTCCAAGTCATGTCTGCATGTGTCATCACAAACAGTTTATTTACATGACAGCACCCCACTGTCCAAGTCATGTCTGCAGGTGTCATCACAAACAGTTTATTTACATGACAGCACCCCACTGTCCAAGTCATGTCTGCAGGTGTCATCACAAACAGTTTATTTACATGACAGCACCCCACTGTCCAAGTCATGTCTGCATGTGTCATCACAAACAGTTTATTTACATGACAGCACCCCACTGTCCAAGTCATGTCTGCATGTGTCATCACAAACAGTTTATTTACATGACAGCACCCCACTGTCCAAGTCATGTCTGCATGTGTCATCACAAACAGTTTATTTACATGACAACACCCCACTGTCCAAGTCAGGTCTGCATGTGTCATCACAAACAGTTTATTTACATGACAACACCCCACTGTCCAAGTCATGTCTGCATGTGTCATCACAAACAGTTTATTTACATGACAACACCCCACTGTCCAAGTCATGTCTGCATGTGTCATCACAAACTGTTTATTTACATGACAACACCCCACTGTCCAAGTCAGGTCTGCATGTGTCATCACAAACAGTTTATTTACATGACAACACCCCACTGTCCAAGTCATGTCTGCATGTGTCATCACAAACAGTTTATTTACATGACAACACCCCACTGTCCAAGTCAGGTCTGCATGTGTCATCACAAACAGTTTATTTACATGACAACACCCCACTGTCCAAGTCAGGTCTGCAGGTGTCATCACAAACAGTTTATTTACATGACAGCACCCCACTGTCCAAGTCAGGTCTGCATGTGTCATCACAAACAGTTTATTTACATGACAACACCCCACTGTCCAAGTCAGGTCTGCAGGTGTCATCACAAACAGTTTATTTACATGACAGCACCCCACTGTCCAAGTCAGGTCTGCAGGTGTCATCACAAACAGTTTATTTACATGACAGCACCCCACTGTCCAAGTCAGGTCTGCAGGTGTCATCACAAACAGTTTATTTACATGACAACACCCCACTGTCCAAGTCAGGTCTGCAGGTGTCATCACAAACAGTTTATTTACATGACAACACCCCACTGTCCAAGTCAGGTCTGCAGGTGTCATCACAAACAGTTTATTTACATGACAGCACCCCACTGTCCAAGTCAGGTCTGCAGGTGTCATCACAAACAGTTTATTTACATGACAGCACCCCACTGTCCAAGTCAGGTCTGCAGGTGTCATCACAAACAGTTTATTTACATGACAGCACCCCACTGTCCAAGTCAGGTCTGCAGGTGTCATCACAAACAGTTTATTTACATGACAACACCCCACTGTCCAAGTCAGGTCTGCAGGTGTCATCACAAACAGTTTATTTACATGACAGCACCCCACTGTCCAAGTCAGGTCTGCAGGTGTCATCACAAACAGTTTATTTACATGACAGCACCCCACTGTCCAAGTCAGGTCTGCAGGTGTCATCACAAACAGATTATTTACATGACAGCACCCCACTGTCCAAGTCAGGTCTGCATGTGTCATCACAAACAGTTTATTTACATGACAGCACCCCACTGTCCAAGTCATGTCTGCATATGTCATCACAAACAGTTTATTTACATGACAACACCCCACTGTCCAAGTCAGGTCTGCAGGTGTCATCACAAACAGTTTATTTACATGACAGCACCCCACTGTCCAAGTCATGTCTGCAGGTGTCATCACAAACAGTTTATTTACATGACAGCACCCCACTGTCCAAGTCATGTCTGCATGTGTCATCACAAACAGTTTATTTACATGACAGCACCCCACTGTCCAAGTCATGTCTGCAGGTGTCATCACAAACAGTTTATTTACATGACAGCACCCCACTGTCCAAGTCATGTCTGCATGTGTCATCACAAACAGTTTATTTACATGACAGCACCCCACTGTCCAAGTCATGTCTGCATGTGTCATCACAAACAGTTTATTTACATGACAACACCCCACTGTCCAAGTCAGGTCTGCAGGTGTCATCACAAACAGTTTGTTTATATGACTGCACACCACTGTCCAAATCATGTCTGCAGGTGTCGTCCCAAACAGTTTGTTTATATGACAGCACACCACTGTCCAAATCATGTCTGCAGGTGTCGTCCCAAACAGTTTGTTTATATGACTGCACACCACTGTCCAAGTCAGGTCTGCAGGTGTCATCACAAACAGTTTGTTTATATGACTGCACACCACTGTCCAAATCATGTCTGCAGGTGTCGTCCCAAACAGTTTGTTTATATGACTGCACACCACTGTCCAAGTCAGGTCTGCAGGTGTCATCACAAACAGTTTGTTTATATGATAGCCCACCACTGTTCAGGTCATGTCTACAGGTTTCATCACAGACAGTTTTACATGACACCACACCACTGTCCGTGTCTGCTGGTGTCATCTCGTTTACATCACAGCACACCACTGTCCAAGTGATGTCTGCAGGTGCCATCCATCACAAATGAGACATGTTTATCATGATCGCTGTCGCGCTTCCATTTATTTACATTATAAAATGTTTGCTTCCCACAGATATAAAAATGTATGTCGTAAAACAGGTTCCTCTCCACGCACACTTCACGTGACTTACTCTTATACTTGGTCAAAATCTGAAACAGGAAATTATATTTATGTACTCTAACTATGACGGTCGTATTACGACAACAAATGAAACATTTAACTACTAGATATTATTTATCACTATGTGATCTACTGGTGCCAAGTATTATGCCTGACATGTGCACATAAACATCACCCGGATATAATTTAACGCCCGGATAAATGTAAGCGCAACACCGCTATTTGGGGTTAATGTGACACCTCAGCGATTTTTGCAAAATGTTGAACTGGTGAATTCTGAATTCTGGTGAAAGTTGTTTCTGCATTGTGAAAACTGCTTTCAAATATAATGTTTATTTTGTATTACAGTATAAGGTAGTTGTAGAGTAAACATAGTTGGGCAATGACTACTTTAACAACTTTAATTACATTAACTACTTTAACTACTTTAACTACTTTAACTACATTAACTACTTTCAAATATAATGTTTATTTTGTATTACAGTATCAGACAGTTGTAGTGTAAACATGGACACGATACATCAGCCGCTGGTTGTGTTGTCAGATGGAGAGCAAGACCGACCAGCATCTCGTCACACAACGCACCCTGGAGGACAAACGACGCGAGCTGCTGACGCTCGAGTCAAAGCTGCAGGTCTTGCAGGAGCTGATCGAGAACTCGACCTCAGCCACGGCCCAACAGTCACAGGTCGAGAAAGACCTTAAGGTCTGCACCTCCACAGTCTATGTTGTGACACGGTAACTTTGGGGCATTGTAAGTGCATCTTACAATAGTACACAAGACAGAAGGTGAAGGAGACTGAGTGAGGTGTGTTGTTGTTGTTGTGTAGGAAGAGTTATGTAACCTGAGAGAAAAGATGAATGAGACTGAATGAGATGTGTTGTTGTTGTTGTGTAGGAAGAATTACGTAACCTGAGACTAGTGCTGGTTCAATACCAGAATTCTTCGATATCGATCAATACCAGAATTTGTTTTGATACTTACGTTGTAAGTCTAATTCATATACAGTATAGATCCCAATAGATACACACCATCCATCTAAACTAGTGGCATAGAAGCACACACTGTTTTTCATTAGGGAAACATGTATAAAAATAGATTTTTCATGAATGAATGCATGCTAAACAACTGATGGCAATACTGTTGCTAGCGCCACCTTGCAGATGCTTGATAGGTCATTCATAGTGTGCGTGTGTGCCTTTAGTTGCAACATGTTGCATTCTTGTCATGTGTCGATGTTCCATCAGTCAGTTTGGTAGATGTGCACTGCAGACTATGTGTGTTTGAAAAAGTGTTGCCTGGTACCACTTTTGAGACAAATAGTTGTGCACCAAAGTCTTGGCACACGCTCTGAGCGTCTATTGGGAACTATAGTAGTCTATACGGTACACCTATTCAATTTTCAACTTAACCATTGATACATACTAATTGATATAGTTATGCAAACAACGATTAATATGCAATTTTCATTTTATTTCAATAACCAAATAACAGTTGTAGATTGTAATTGTTTAATTCTAATTTATTAATTTGGTAAAAGTAACTGTAATGTAACATTAAAACAATACAGTATTACAGACAATAGCAATAAAATACCTAATAATAATAAATAAATAAAACTGGTAGTCACATCGCGTACGTCACTTCTTGACACTGTCGTCGCAGTAGACTCTGCAACCGATGGCGATTCACTTCGACTGTAACTACTACTAAATGTCCATTACTTTGGAAAATGTTGATGGAACACGTCATTCTTGTTGTCGTTGACGTTGTTATCACGACTTCCTTAAATCATCATGTTTTGATAGTCTCTTGGATAATGGACAGTGACATGTTTAGTGAAATTCCATGTATTTTCCCCACTGGTTTGGGGGGAGCGTTTCTGGCATAGTAGAGACTCTATAGTGTTTCCGTATTTGTGAGAAAAAAAATTGGCGTTGTGCGTTTTGACATTTTGTCATTCATCTTGGTTGAGCGAGTATGGCAAACGGTGTCGCCATCAAACAGCAAAGCATAGCACCACCAAACGGAACCTGGGTAAACAAGTCTAGTGTGTCGCGCTTGAATAATTATTTATATTATTACATTAAACTAGATTCATGAATACTAATGTGTGCAATAAACACTCTATAAATTACTGGAATGTTGTGTGTTTTTGGTAGCTGTAGAGTGGGCAAGGTAAAGTGGTGAAGCAAACAGTAGTGCCACCCAACGTCGTAACGAGGCTTGAATAATCAAGGCTAAGCTGAGATCGCACTGAAATCATTATTTATATACAGACTTTTTTGGAAACTGACTCCACAATAAAGCTTTATAAAACCACTGAGATGTTACATTTTATTATGTTTTTTTAAAAAGAACCATGCCTAAGTGGCCTAATACATACAACATAGTCAACCCTGTCAAGTTAGGAAGCGAATCCCGCAGCAGAGTAGCCATACTTTCCGTACATCCGGCCGTAACTTCGTCTTCAATAACGATGTTACGTCTTCGCATCGACGTCGAATGGTCTCGATATCGAAGTATAGGTATCGACAAAGTATCGAAGGTATCGAAATATCGACGTATCGAAGGTATCGAACTGTGGCCGTTCGATACCAAATATATCGAAGTATCGCGATACCACGAAGTATCGGTATCGAACTTTCACAAGTATCGTGATACTTTGATATATGGAATATCGAACCAGCACTACCTGAGACAGAATGTGATGGAGACTGAGTGAGATGTGTTGTTGTTGTGTAGGAAGAGTTAAATAACCTGACACAGAAGGTGAAGGAGAGTGAGTGAGATGTGTTGTTGTTGTGTAGGAAGAGTTATGTAGCCTGAGAGAAAAGGTGAATGAGACTGAATGAGATGTGTTGTTGTGTAGGAAGAATTACGTAACCTGAGACAGAATGTGAAGGAGACTGAGTGAGGTGTGTTGTTGTGTAGGGAAAGCTACGTAACCTGGGCCAGAAGGTGAAGGAGACTGAGTGAGATATGTTGTTGTGTAGGAAGAGTTATGTAACCTGCGAGAAAAGGTGAATGAGACTGCGTGAGATGTGTTGCTATTGTGTAGGAAGAGTTATGTAACCTGAGAGAAAAGATGAATGAGATTGAGTGAGATGTGTTGTTGTGTAGGAAGAGTTATGTAACCTGAGACAGAAGGTGAAGGAGATTGAGTGAGATGTTGTGTTGTGTAGGAAGAGTTATGTAACCTGCGAGAAAAGGTGAATGAGACTGCGTGAGATGTGTTGCTATTGTGTAGGAAGAGTTATGTAAACTGAGAGAAAAGATTAATGAGATTGAGTGAGATGTGTTGTTGTGTAGGAAGAGTTATGTAACCTGAGACAGAAGGTGAAGGAGATTGAGTGAGATGTTGTGTTGTGTAGGAAGAGTTATGTAACCTGAGACAGAAGGTGAATGAGACTGAGTGAGACGTGTTGTTGTTGTATAGGAAGAATTATGTAGCCTGAGAGAAAAGATGAATGAGATTGAGTGAGATGTGTTGTTGTGTAGGAAGAGTTATGTAACCTGAGACAGAAGGTGAAGGAGATTGAGTGAGATGTTGTGTTGTGTAGGAAGAGTTATGTAATCTGAGACAGAAGGTGAATGAGACTGAGTGAGACGTGTTGTTGTATAGGAAGAGTTATGTAACCTGAGACAGAAGGTGAGTGAGTCTGAGTGAGATGTGTTGTTGTTGTTGTTTAAGAAGAGTTATGTAACTTGAGACAGAAGGTGAATGAGTCTGAGTGAGATGTGTTGTTGTTGTTGTTTAAGAAGAGTTATGTAACCTGAGACAGAAGGTGAGTGAGTCTGAGTGAGATGTGTTGTTGTTGTTGTGTAGGAAGAGTTACGTAACCATAAACAGAAAGTGAAGGAGGCAGAGCTTCAGACAAGTCAGGAGAAGTACCTGAGGGCAAAAGTGGCTGAGGATAGTTCGGCCCTGGTCAGAGAGAACACCCTCCTCACTCAGAAGTATTCTGACCTTGAGCAGCAACTCATGAGGGTGAGTTTTCAGCTGCTGGATTTGTAATGCAGAAATATGCTGTTATATTATGATAGTTTCAGGGGTGAGGCTGAAGTCTCAATCTCCTAGTTCCCTCCTGTGTTGTGACCAGTTTTGCCACATATCTGAGGCCAGCCTCCAACATAATTATATTGTAAAATTGTATCAAAACCTACTTTACGATGACAGAACTCTTCAGTGACCACTTCAGCCACTGCTGCATTCTTTATTAAACTACATCTGTGTATGTTAATGGATTGTTGCATGTATTTAGTCAAAGTCTAAGCACACAGTTCAGTCATTGCCTAATGGGTTAAGACCACATTTAAATTTTACATTGGCTGCCATTGTAATGTTTCCTTCATTTCCTGCAAAATTTGTCTTACGATTTTCTTGAAACTTTCACAGCATATTTAACCTCCATAAACACAAGTGCTGTAAAAGAAACTTGTGAAATTCTCAAACCCCATTTTTCAGACAAAATCCACCCAAACCTGACATCCCTCAATTTCGCCCCAATCTGGTGACAGATTTTGAAATATTGGTGCGTGATGCAAAATAGCCACTGTGCAAATATGCTAGCGACTAGCGTATGTTTATTGCTACCTCGTGAAAGATCTAATGCAGTGGTACATTCAATATTCACTGGACTAACATGTGTCATATCAAAGTGCTTGAAAAAAATTCACACATCACACCAAAACGGTATTGTCAGGGCCACTCTTTCGGTGGGTAATGGCGGACGAATCCTTAATATGGTCTTACCCCAAATATATCTCCTCAATCTTGCAATTCTTCATGAAAGTTAGATTTATATCAAGCTATAGATTAACCACAAAGGGAAATTTACACTGTCTCAATGACAATTAAAATATGCGTCATCAAACTGTGCACACCTCCAAGCTAAACAGCGCCTTGAGTTGGTTTAAGCAAGCTTATTCAGTACCTTATAACACATACGTCGTTTGCCTGACACGAATGATACTGAGCAAAACATATAGGCCAATACAGTGTCTTATCGATATTGGGGTAAAATATATAGAATATTATCGGAATATATTTGTTTGTCATTTTTCATAAAATGTTGTAATTTTTGGTAAATACGCAAAATCATTATTTTAAGCAGCATTTTATTGGACATGCAAGCTGCACATCTTCACAAATTTTGGTATTGCGTAATGACCACAAACTATGCTAAATAATATGATGCAGTCATGAACTGTGTGTCACTCGTGTACAACACCAATAGGTATCAAGAGCACAAGTCAGGCATTTCAACAATATTCACAATATTGAAAAACACGGAGGCATCTTTTGATGGTAACTACAATTATATTGTAAATAACGCGCTAAAACGCTGGGTATAAATTGAGGTATATATATAGTTCATTTTGAAACCAAAAATGAGATGCACAGTAGAATGTACATCTTGCGTCACACAAATTGTCATCCTAACCCCCCTTAAAATAACTATACTTTTACACAGACGCAGATTTCTGTTTGATACAGAGTGTCCAAACATCGCCACACGTCAATTACTTGGACACTATATATTTCGCTGATGTACACACATTATTGGAAACAGGAGATACTACTGGCAAAATAGATAATTTCAGAAAGAAACAAACGTTTGACAGGGACAACCAAGACACGTGATAAAGGTTGCTGACAGTTGTGGCACCCAGTATCTCTCCAAGTACATCAACGAGTCCATTGTCCTAATCATATTTTATTAAAACATCACCAAATTCTTACAAGGATACTAAAAAACATTTCCGATGTTAAATATATGGACAAAACATTTTAGTTTAAGCTGCCTTGCCTTGTGCAAACTTTGGTATAATTTGGTTATATTACAGCTGAAAAGTGCTTGACTGTCAACAATGATAGCATGCCAGTCCATGTACACAATTTTAACATATGGCACTTCTGTTAGATGACCAGTTTAAATTATTATGGCTAAAATTTGGATCATTGCGGTCGCTGCATATTTGGAGAGTCACACACTGCTATGATATTCTCAGTCATATTCGGGGTATATTTATGCAGATTCTCAATTGTTCTTGTTGTTTCAGTTAGTGTGTGGATGTTACTGTAAAAAAGGTGCTAGATACCTGATTGGTAGAAATGTGTGGACAACCTGCTTCCTATGGTGGCCAACTTTTCACTAAAATTAGGGCTGCGTTATGGGGGGGGGGGGTGGAATCAAAATGTTGCCTGCTTGCCCATTATTGCTTATTGTGCGATCCAAGTATGATATATGCAAGTGCCATATAATTAGGAAGGACAAGTTGGAACAGCAGAAACATGTTAGTATTGGAGTTAAGAAGTACGCTTTTATAGATGTCACTTACAAAAATAGAAATGATATAACTGAGGCGAAATTCATCTTACTGGAAGTTATTTGAAATATGTCAAAATTGTCGTGCATGATGCAGATTTAAAAGAAACTCCACGCCCCGACACATATGCACTTTTTACACAAGCTTTCGTGGTATTCAGTATCATGGAATGTGCTTGGAATGTAGTTTTTAACCTTCACACCACCTAAATTATCACTTTATTTTCTATGCATGTCACCTAATAACTAGCTTACTAATGACTTTTAAAACCTCTTAGACGTAACGCTAACAGTATGCAATAGCTGCACAGTATTCTGATCTACACCAGCTTCTAAATGCAGCCGAAGAACCATCACCTGTCGCTAAAATAACATTTTGGCGGTTTTCTAATTTGGGTTAAGACCACATTTAAATTTTACATTGGCGGCCATTATAACATTTCCTTCATTTCCTGCCAAATTTGTTTTACGATTTTCTTGAAAATTTCACAGCATATTTAACCTCCATTGACACAAGTGCTGTGGAAAACTCGTGAAATTCTCATACCTTTGAAATATTGGTGTGTGCTGCAAAATAGCCACTGTGCAAATACGCGAGCAACTAGCATATATTTATTGCTACCTCGTGCACAATCTAATGCAATAGTGCATTCAGTATTCACTGCTATGTCAAATTGGTCGAAAAAAATTCACACATCACACTAAAATGGTATTGTTAGGAGCACTCTTTCGGTGGGTAATGGCGGACGAATCCTTAATGTGGTCTTACCCATAATACTATAGTTGAATGGTCCACGAGTTCCCTCCAAAGTGTCGCCATCTGTTGAATAAATGGTTTATCAACTTGTCTCTGGAGTATCACCATCTGTTGAGTGGTCTATCAACTTGTCTCTGTAGTGTCACCTTCTGTTGAATGGTCCATCATCTTCTATAATAATAACAGTAAATTTTATTTGTATAGCGCCATTTATCTGGATATAAAACTTAATATTAATATACAACATTGGTGAAACACAATCATTATAATAAAATACAAAATAAAACATTGGAGCTGAGATGTCAGTTTTACAGTTCCACATACACTCATAGCTTCTCCTCCTGGTCAATTGTGGGGACCACATAACTCGGTCCTGTGTGGGGACCACATCACTTGGTCCTTTATGGGACCAAATCTTCCGGTCCTTTATGGGACCACATCACTCGGTCCTTTGTGAGGACCACACCACTCGGTCCTTTGTGAGAACCACCCACTCAGTCCTTTATGAAGACCATATCACTCAGTCCTTTTTTTAACCAAATCTCTAGGTTTTTTTGTAAGACCACACTACGTGGTTCTTTGTTGTACGACATCACGTGGTGATAGTTCTACACCGATCCCGACCTCCTGCTATGTTCTTCCACACTTCAATATCTCTTCAGGCTCTCTGGCTTTATGTTGCCCTTCCTTGTTTCAGTTAAGCTAGGCTGGTTTTGGCTTTAAGGTTTAAAACAAACTATGATAATTGTAAACTTCAATATAAATAATAATTGTTATCCACAAAGATCAACAGTTTAAATTCATAGTTTTGTCATAAAGAAAATGTTTTAAACATCTGATAATTCTGTGAATAGTTAGAAGTTGCTGTGTTTGAGGTGTGTTGTGTGTTCCAGGAGCGGAGTCTGCGTGAGTCTGAGGGGACGCGACTCAGTCAGAGACAGTTGGAGGTGGTGCGTCTAAAGGAGGCAGAGTCTCAGATGTGCCTCGAACTCACCCAACAAACCAGTTTCCTAAAGACGGAGCAGGAACGCATCCAGCAACTGCACCTACAGGCAAGTGTCTTCCTCATGTCAACAAGTGCACACAGGGTCTTCCTAAAGTCAACTATTGCACACAGGCAATTCCTCATATCAATAAGTGTACACAGTGTCTCGCTCATATCAACAAGTGCACACAGGTGCTTCCTCATGTCAACAAGTGCACACAGGGGCTTCCTCATGTCAACAAGTGCACACAGGGGCTTCCTCACATCAACATGTTCACACAGTATCTTCCTCAAGTCAACAATTGCACACAGTATCTCCCTCATGTCAATAAGTGCACATAGGGGCTTCCTCCTGTCAACAAGTGCACACAGGGGCTTCATCATGTCAATAAGTGAACACATGGGCTTCCTGATGTCAACAAGTGCACACAGGGGTTCCTCATGTCAACAAGTGCACACAGGGCTTTCCTCATGTCAACAAGTGCAAACATGGGCTTCCTTATGTCAACAAGTCCACACAGAAGCTTCCTCAACTCAACAAGTGCACACAGTGTCAACCTCAAGTAAGCAAGTGCACACAGTGTCTTCCTCATATCAATAAGTGCACACAGTATCTCCCTCATGTCAACAAGTGCACACAGAGGCTACCTCGTGTCAAAAAGTGCACAGAAGGAGCTCCCTCCTGTCAACAAGTACACACAGGCTTCCTCATGTCAACAAGTGCACACATGGATTTCCTCATGTAAACAAGTGTGCACATGGCCTTCCTCATGTCAACAAGTGCACACAGGGGCTTCCTTGTATCAACAAGTGCAAACATGGGATACCTCATGTCAACACAGGTATATCAAAGGTGCATCACAACATATAAATATACTAAAGCAGAAACTATTATACGTTTATTAGTTATTTCTTCAGTTACGTAGCTTACCCGTCGTAGCCATATGCATCCCAGACACTGGGTCTAGTCTTCAGTTATGTAGCTTACCCATCATAGCCACATCCATCCCAGACACTTGGTCTAGTCTTCAGTTATGTAACTTACCCATCATAGCCATATGTATCCCAGACGCTTGGTCTAGTCTTCAGTTATGTAGCTTACCCGTCGTAGCCGTATCCATCCCAGACACTTGGTCTAGTCTTCAGTTATGTAGCTTACATGTCGTACCCATATCCATCACAGACACTTGGTCTAGTCTTCAGTTATGTAGCTTACCCGTTGTAGCAATATCCATCCCAGACACTTGGTCTAGTCTTCAGTTATGTAGCTTACCCGTCGTAGCCATATCCATCCCAGACGCTTGGTCTAGTCTTCAGTTATGTAGCTTACATGTCGTACCCATATCCATCACAGACACTTGGTCTAGTCTTCAGTTATGTAGCTTACCCGTCGTAGCAATATCCATCCCAGACACTTGGTCTAGTCTTCAGTTATGTAGCTTACCCGTCGTAGCCATATCCATCCCAGACACTTGGTCTAGTCTTCAGTTACGTAGCTTACCCGTCCTAGTCATATCCATCCCAGACACTTGGTCTAGTCTTCAGTTATGTAGCTTACCCGTCGTAGCCATATCCATCCCAGACGCTTGGTCTAGTCTTCAGTTACGTAGCTTACCCGTCGTAGCCATATCCATCCCAGACACTTGGACTAGTCTTCAGTTACGTAGCTTACCCGTCGTAGCCATATGCATCCCAGACACTTGGTCTAGTCTTCAGTTACGTAGCTTACCGGTCGTAGCCATATGCATCCCAGACACTTGGTCTAGTCTTCAGTTCTGTAGCTTACCCGTCGTAGCCATATGCATCCCAGACACTTGGTCTAGTCTTCAGTTACGTAGCTTACCCGTCATAGCCATATGCATCCCAGACACTTGGTTTAGTCTTCAGTTACGTAGCTTACCCGTCGTAACCATATCCATCCCAGACACTTGGTCTAGTCTTCAGTTACGTAGCTTACCCGTCATAGCCATATCCATCCCAGACACTTGGTCTAGTCTTCAGTTACGTAGCTTACCCGTCGTAGCCATATCCATCCCAGACACTTGGTCTAGTCTTCAGTTACGTAGCTTACCGGTCGTAGCCATATGCATCCCAGACACTTGGTCTAGTCTTCAGTTCTGTAGCTTACCCGTCGTAGCCATATGCATCCCAGACACTTGGTCTAGTCTTCAGTTACGTAGCTTACCCGTCATAGCCATATGCATCCCAGACACTTGGTTTAGTCTTCAGTTACGTAGCTTACCCGTCGTAACCATATCCATCCCAGACACTTGGTCTAGTCTTCAGTTACGTAGCTTACCCGTCATAGCCATATCCATCCCAGACACTTGGTCTAGTCTTCAGTTACGTAGCTTACCCGTCGTAGCCATATCCATCCCAGACACTTGGTCTAGTCTTCAGTTACGTAACTTACCCGTCGTAGCCATATCCATCCCAGACACTTGGTCTAGTCTTCAGTTACGTAGCTTACCCGTCCTAGTCATATCCATCCCAGACACTTGGTCTGGTCTTCAGTTACGTAGCTTACCCGTCCTAGTCATATCCATCCCAGACACTTGGTCTAGTCTTCAGTTACGTAGCTTACCCGTCCTAGTCATATCCATCCCAGACACTTGGTCTAGTCTTCAGTTACGTAGCTTACCCGTCCTAGTCATATCCATCCCAGACACTTGGTCTAGTCTTCAGTTACGTAGCTTACCCGTCGTAGCCATATCCATCCCAGACACTTGGACTAGTCTTCAGTTACGTAGCTTACCCGTCGTAGCCATATGCATCCCAGACACTTGGTCTAGTCTTCAGTTACGTAGCTTACCCGTCGTAGCCATATGCATCCCAGACATTTGGTCTAGTCTTCAGTTACGTAGCTTACCCGTCGTAGCCATATGCATCCCAGACACTTGGTCTAGTCTTCAGTTACGTAGCTTACCCGCCGTAGCCATATCCATCCCAGACACTTGGTCTAGTCTTCAGTTACGTAGCTTACCCGTCGTAGCCATATCCATCCCAGACACTTGGTCTAGTCTTCAGTTACGTAGCTTACCCGTCGTAGCCATATCCATCCCAGACGCTTGGTCTAGTCTTCAGTTACGTAGCTTACCCGTCCTAGTCATATCCATCCCAGACGCTTGGTCTAGTCTTCAGTTACATAGCTTACCCGTCCTAGTCATATCCATCCCAGACGCTTGGTCTAGTCTTCAG
Organism: Escarpia spicata; assembly: GCA_963995525.1. Classification (NCBI taxonomy): domain Eukaryota; kingdom Metazoa; phylum Annelida; class Polychaeta; order Sabellida; family Siboglinidae; genus Escarpia; species Escarpia spicata. Next base: position 68,357,161 of record OZ023209.1, read on the forward strand.
TTACGTAGCTTACCCGTCGTAGCCATATGCATCCCAGACATTTGGTCTAGTCTTCAGTTACGTAGCTTACCCGTCGTAGCCATATCCATCCCAGACGCTTGGTCTAGTTTTCAGTTACGTAGCTTACCCGTCGTAGCCATATCCATCCCAGATGCTTGGTCTAGTCTTCAGTTACGTAGCTTACCCGTCCTAGTCATATCCATCCCAGACGCTTGGTCTAGTCTTCAGTTACATAGCTTACCCGTCCTAGTCATATCCATCCCAGACACTTGGTCTAGTCTTCAGTTACGTAGCTTACCCGTCGTAGCCATATCCATCCCAGACGCTTGGTGTAGTCTTCAGTTATGTAGCTTAACCGTCGTAGCCATATCCATCCCAGACACTTGGTCTAGTCTTCAGTTATGTAGCTTAGCCGTCGTAGCCATATCCATCCCAGACACTTGGTCTAGTCTTCAGTTACGTAGCTTACTCGTCCTTGTCATATCCATCCCAGACACTTCGTCTAGTCTTCAGTTATGTAGCTTACCCGACATAGCCATATCCATCCCAGACACTTGGTCTAATCTTCAGTTATATAGCTTACCCGTCATAGCCAGGTCCATCCTAGACACTGGATCTAGTCTTCAGTTATGTAGCATACCCGTCGTTATGCAGTTATGTAGCGCCATATCAGAACAGAAGTTGATTTATTTATCCAGACTGTACATCCAATAATAATATGACAAATTATAATTATATAGATCACACATCTATACTGACAATGTGTAGGATCACACATCTATACTGACAGTGTGTAAGATCACACATCTATACCGATAGTGTGTAAGATCACACATCTATACCGACAGTGTGTACGATCACACATCTATACCGACAGTGCATAAGACCATACATCTATATTGACAGCATGTAAGATCACACATCTATACTGACAATGTGTAGGATCACACATCTATACTGACAGTGTGTAAGATCACACATCTACACTGACAGCGTGTAGGATCACACATCTATGCTGACAGCGTGTAAGATCACACATCTATACTGACAGTGTGTAAGATCACACATCTGTACTGACAGTGTGTAGGATCACACATCTACACTGACAGTGTGTAGGATCACACATCTATGCTGACAGTGTGTAAGATCACACATCTATACTGATGCTAACTTTGGGACGTTGTAAGTTTATTTCCTCTGATGTCCACGTGCCTCTTTTTATGTTAATTCGCAGTGTTGTTTCACTGACCTCTGACCTACCACTTGGTGATGTATTTGAAAGACCACAAAGGTATAGTAAATACTGTCTCTAACGTGTAGTCATCTGCACAATTCTCCATAGAATAATTTATTATTTAGAACAGCTGAACATTAAAAAGAAGAATCTATGTGAAATGATGAAAAGCATAATTTTGCAGCCATGTGATGAGAATTATAAAACAGGAGCATCTGGTCACAGTAGAACAGATTTTTGGGAAACAAGCAGAGATCTGCAAAAATTACGATTCTTGATGGTAAAGCAGCCTGGTATTTGGTGGCACACGACATGATTGCGAGAACTACAGGGCCAATGATCACCGGGTGACATTGATTATTGCTGACATGTTTTAGATTGAGAATCTGGAGAGACAGAGGTCGAAGGTGGACCACAGTTCGAGTATGTCTGAGGAGAGAGTTGCAGCATTGGAGCTGCAGAATCAGTCCGCCCAGATTGAGATCAGTCAGCTGAAGCATGACAAGATGTTACTGGTCGACCACGTCTCAGAGCTGCAGAAGCAGGCAAGTGTGGGGCACATGTTCTTAATCATTGTAATACTAGTATACTTCTATGACATGTTGTGCCTCTGGGTTCTGGTTCTGGAGGTATTACATGTCATAGAAGTATACTAGGTGGAGTCATGCAGTGCTTTCCTAATACCCCCAGAACCAGAACCCAGAGGCACTACCATCACTAGGTGGAGTCATGCAGTGCTTTCCTAATGCCCCCATAACCAGAACCCAGAGGCACTACCATCACTAGGTGGAGTCATGCAGTGCTTTCCTAATACCCCCAGAACCAGAACCCAGAGGCACAACCATCACTAGGTGGAGTCATGCAGTGCTTTCCTAATACCCCCAGAACCAGAACCCAGAGGCACTACCATCACTAGGTGGAGTCATGCAGTGCTTTCCTAATACCCCCAGAACCAGAACCCAGAGGCACAACCACCACTAGGTGGAGTCATGCAGTGCTTTCCTAATACCCCCAGAACCAGAACCCAGAGGCACTACCATCACTAGGTGGAGTCATGCAGTGCTTTCCTAATACCCCCAGAACCCAGAGGCACAACCATCACTAGGTTAAATCATGCTGTGCTTTCCTAATACCCCCAGAACCAGAACCCAGAGGCACAACCATCACTAGGTGGAGTCATGCAGTGCTTTCCTAATACCCCCAGAACCAGAACCCAGAGGCACTACCATCACTAGGTGGAGTCATGCAGTGCTTTCCTAATACCCCCAGAACCAGAACCCAGAGGCACAACCACCACTAGGTGGAGTCATGCAGTGCTTTCCTAATACCCCCAGAACCAGAACCCAGAGGCACAACCATCACTAGGTGGAGTCATGCAGTGCTTTCCTAATACCCCCAGAACCAGAACCCAGAGGCACAACCATCACTAGGTGGAGTCATGCAGTGCTTTCCTAATACCCCCAGAACCAGAACCCAGAGGCACAACCATCACTAGGTGGAGTCATGCAGTGCTTTCCTAATACCCCCAGAACCAGAACCCAGAGGCACAACCACCACTAGGTGGAGTCATGCAGTGCTTTCCTAATACCCCCAGAACCAGAACCCAGAGGCACTACCATCACTAGGTGGAGTCATGCAGTGCTTTCCTAATACCCCCAGAACCAGAACCCAGAGGCACAACCACCACTAGGTGGAGTCATGCAGTGCTTTCCTAATACCCCCAGAACCAGAACCCAGAGGCACAACCATCACTAGGTGGAGTCATGCAGTGCTTTCCTAATACCCCCAGAACCAGAACCCAGAGGCACAACCATCACTAGGTGGAGTCATGCAGTGCTTTCCTAATACCCCCAGAACCAGAACCCAGAGGCACAACCATCACTAGGTGGAGTCATGCAGTGCTTTCCTAATACCCCCAGAACCAGAACCCAGAGGCACAACCACCACTAGGTGGAGTCATGCAGTGCTTTCCTAATACCCCCAGAACCAGAACCCAGAGGCACAACCATCACTAGGTGGAGTCATGCAGTGCTTTCCTAATACCCCCAGAACCAGAACCCAGAGGCACTACCATCACTAGGTGGAGTCATGCAGTGCTTTCCTAATACCTCCAGAACCAGAACCCAGAGGCACAACCATCACTAGGTGGAGTCATGCAGTGCTTTCCTAATACCCCCAGAACCAGAACCCAGAGGCACTACCATCACTAGGTGGAGTCATGCAGTGCTTTCCTAATACCCCCAGAACCAGAACCCAGAGGCACTACCATCACTAGGTGGAGTCATGCAGTGCTTTCCTAATACCTCCAGAACCAGAACCCAGAGGCACTACCATCACTAGGTGGAGTCATGCAGTGCTTTCCTAATACCCCCAGAACCAGAACCCAGAGGCACTACCATCACTAGGTGGAGTCATGCAGTGCTTTCCTAATACCCCCAGAACCAGAACCCAGAGGCACTACCATCACTAGGTGGAGTCATGCAGTGCTTTCCTAATACCCCCAGAACCAGAACCCAGAGGCACTACCATCACTAGGTGGAGTCATGCAGTGCTTTCCTTCCACTAAGTCGGTGAGTTTCATTGAACCAGGTTTGAGAGCTACAGAAGCCGGGAGCACTGGGACACTTGGTCCTCCACCCTCATCCCTTGTACACGAGTCAGGTTCAGCTCCTGCTCTTGGTCTTGCTCACTTCACTTCTACTGCTGTTTGTCAGTACTTGTAATTGTACTAGTTTTTTTAAATGACGTACTTGTTCTTGGTCAGTTGTTCTTGCCAAAATATGAAGTATGTTTCAAGTACTTAACTTGAGTATATATAAATATAATAAAATAATACTTCTCTGCTGTTTGGTAACATTGAATACCCATCATGATTGTATCTACAATTAATATTACATGTCCTTGAATGTTGGATGATCCGGTTTCTTGGTTGTATTAATATCACATCATTTCCTCACAAGAAACTTTTTTCTTCTTTTGAATATTTTGACTGCTTCTCGCAGTCTTCGTCAGCAGAATGACATTACGGGTGTGTCACATGACAGTGGTCATGTGACACATGCTGAAGGAGACTGTAAAGAAGATTGAAGTGTAGGAAGTTCCACCAGGAAGAAAAATTGTGTCATTTGATGTGACAGCCCTGTTCATTAGTATCCCAGTGACAGAGGCAGTATCGATGATCAAGGACCGATTAAACCAGGACACAACACTGAAAGACAGATGTGAACTATCAATAAATAAGATCATCACATTGTTAGAAATCTCTCTGAATACCGCATACTTCAGTTACGAAGGGGTGTTCTACAAACAGAAGAAGGGAGCAGTCATGGGGTCACCGGTATCCCTGATAAGGCAAACGTATACAGTGTTACAAGAGAGTGAAATAGAACGATTCACAAACCATCTGAACTCAGTGGATGAGAACATCAAGTTCACTGTAGAAGCGGAACAGGCCAGTATGCTAGCCTTCCTGGACACGTGTATATGTCTGAACAAACCATGGATGTTTAACATCACTAAACCAAGAGACAGAAGGAGAACAACATCACAGAAACCAGTAGAAGACAACACGCCACCTATCAGGCCTTCCCTACATCAGTAAACTGTCAGAACAATTGGCAAAGATGTTTTTCAAGTCCTGTGACATACCAGTGTACCACAAACCTATCAACAACATCTTGAGGTCACCACTGGTGCACGCGAAGGACAGGACGTAAAAGGCAGCAAAGTGTGGCAATGCCCAGAATGTGACCAGCACTACAACAGTTAGAGCACTTGGCACAAGAATGAAAGAACAGCACTGCTGTCATGTCACCAACCCCTATCAGCCATAAGTGAACATAAACAGCACTGCTGTCATGTCACCAACCCCTATCAGCCATAAGTGAACATAAACAGCACTGCTGTCATGTCACCAACCCCTATCAGCCATAAGTGAACAAAAACAGCACTGCTGTCATGTCACCAACCCCTATCAGCCAAAAGTGAACATAAACAGCACTGCTGTCATGTCACCAACCCCTATCAGCCATAAGTGAACATAAACAGCACTGCTGTCATGTCACCAACCCATATCAGCCATAAGTGAACATAAACAGCGCTGCTGTCATGTCACCAACCCCTATCAGCCATAAGTGAACATAAACAGCGCTGCTGTCATGTCACCAACCCCTATCAGCCATAAGTGAACATAAACAGCGCTGCTGTCATGTCACCAACCCATATCAGCCAAAAGTGAACATAAACAGCACTGCTGTCATGTCACCAACCCCTATCAGCCATAAGTGAACATAAACAGCGCTGCTGTCATGTCACCAACCCCTATCAGCCATAAGTGAACATAAACAGCGCTGCTGTCATGTCACCAACCCATATCAGCCAAAAGTGAACATAAACAGCACTGCTGTCATGTCACCAACCCATATCAGCCAAAAGTGAACATAAACAGCACTGCTGTCATGTCACCAACCCCTATCAGCCATAAGTGAACATAAACAGCGCTGCTGTCATGTCACCAACCCCTATCAGCCATAAGTGAACATAAACAGCGCTGCTGTCATGTCACCAACCCCTATCAGCCAAAAGTGAACATAAACAGCACTGCTGTCATGTCACCAACCCCTATCAGCCATAAGTGAACATAAACAGCGCTGCTGTCATGTCACCAACCCCTATCAGCCATAAGTGAACATAAACAGCGCTGCTGTCATGTCACCAACCCCTATCAGCCATAAGTGAACATAAACAGCGCTGCTGTCATGTCACCAACCCCTATCAGCCATAAGTGAACATAAACAGCACTGCTGTCATGTCACCAACCCCTATCAGCCATAAGTGAACATAAACAGCGCTGCTGTCATGTCACCAACCCCTATCAGCCATAAGTGAACATAAACAGCGCTGCTGTCATGTCACCAACCCCTATCAGCCATAAGTGAACATAAACAGCGCTGCTGTCATGTCACCAACCCCTATCAGCCATAAGTGAACATAAACAGCGCTGCTGTCATGTCACCAACCCATATCAGCCAAAAGTGAACATAAACAGCGCTGCTGTCATGTCACCAACCCCTATCAGCCATAAGTGAACATAAACAGCGCTGCTGTCATGTCACCAACCCCTATCAGCCATAAGTGAACATAAACAGCGCTGCTGTCATGTCACCAACCCATATCAGCCAAAAGTGAACATAAACAGCACTGCTGTCATGTCACCAACCCATATCAGCCAAAAGTGAACATAAACAGCGCTGCTGTCATGTCACCAACCCCTATCAGCCATAAGTGAACATAAACAGCGCTGCTGTCATGTCACCAACCCCTATCAGCCATAAGTGAACATAAACAGCGCTGCTGTCATGTCACCAACCCATATCAGCCAAAAGTGAACATAAACAGCACTGCTGTCATGTCACCAACCCCTATCAGCCATAAGTGAACATAAACAGCGCTGCTGTCATGTCACCAACCCCTATCAGCCATAAGTGAACATAAACAGCGCTGCTGTCATGTCACCAACCCCTATCAGCCATAAGTGAACATAAACAGCACTGCTGTCATGTCACCAACCCATATCAGCCAAAAGTGAACATAAACAGCACTGCTGTCATGTCACCAACCCCTATCAGCCATAAGTGAACATAAACAGCGCTGCTGTCATGTCACCAACCCCTATCAGCCATAAGTGAACATAGACAGCGCTGCTGTCATGTCACCAACCCATATCAGCCAAAAGTGAACATAAACAGCACTGCTGTCATGTCACCAACCCATATCAGCCAAAAGTGAACATAAACAGCACTGCTGTCATGTCACCAACCCCTATCAGCCATAAGTGAACATAAACAGCGCTGCTGTCATGTCACCAACCCCTATCAGCCATAAGTGAACATAAACAGCGCTGCTGTCATGTCACCAACCCCTATCAGCCATAAGTGAACATAAACAGCGCTGCTGTCATGTCACCAACCCCTATCAGCCAAAAGTGAACATAAACAGCACTGCTGTCATGTCACCAACCCCTATCAGCCATAAGTGAACATAAACAGCGCTGCTGTCATGTCACCAACCCCTATCAGCCATAAGTGAACATAAAGAGCGCTGCTGTCATGTCACCAACCCATATCAGCCAAAAGTGAACATAAACAGCACTGCTGTCATGTCACCAACCCCTATCAGCCATAAGTGAACATAAACAGCGGTGCTGTCATGTCACCAACCCCTATCAGCCATAAGTGAACATAAACAGCGCTGCTGTCATGTCACCAACCCCTATCAGCCATAAGTGAACATAAACAGCGCTGCTGTCATGTCACCAACCCATATCAGCCAAAAGTGAACATAAACAGCACTGCTGTCATGTCACCAACCCCTATCAGCCATAAGTGAACATAAACAGCGCTGCTGTCATGTCACCAACCCATATCAGCCAAAAGTGAACATAAACAGCGCTGCTGTCATGTCACCAACCCATATCAGCCAAAAGTGAACATAAACAGCACTGCTGTCATGTCACCAACCCCTATCAGCCATAAGTGAACATAAACAGCGCTGCTGTCATGTCACCAACCCCTATCAGCCAAAAGTGAACATAAACTGAGCACAGGCCATCAGTGTCCATTGAAAGACGTCACAATGTTAGACCATGAGGAGAACTGGCACCGACGAAAGATAAAGGAGGCAATCAACATCCACAGAGGAAAACCTACATTGAATCGCGAGGTTGGTCAGGGGCTTATAGCAGTCTTTCGCCAGCTTGTGTCACATGACAGTAGTCATGTGACACCCCCGTAAGGTCATTCTGCCAATGAAGACTGCAAGAAGCAGTCGAAATATTCAAAAGAAGAGAAAAAGTTTATTGTGAGGTAATTATGTCAAATGATATTACATATATTTTTAATAGTTAATAAGAAGTCCCTGTTAATAATTGGCACATGATTAATATTAGTGTTGATCTTTATAACTGAAATGTATTTGTACTTGACCTAACATACTTAGAATTTTATTTGGTCAGTTTATGTTTTGAAGTACTTCATCAAATATACTTAACCACAACCCTGCTCCTCGCCTGAGCTGGGTCCAATTACACACAATCAAATCAATTACAGTTACTTTTCATTTGTCATTTCGGTTACAATTACACTTCTACGATTTTCAGATCAATTACAGTTACACCACTTAGTTTTGAATTACAGGAATAGCAGGGTCGAACGAGTCAATCACGAAGTAGAATTTATTGAAAAACAAATGTCCTCAATGAAATTAATAAAAATCATGAAAACTAACAAATTAATTTGGATTTGAAGTCAATAAATGATGTGCAGAGATAATTTTATATAAAGAAATAAAACGTTTTTTTGCACATTTTTGACATTGAAGCCATAAAGGCATTGCTTCAAGGGGCCTTCTTTCCTGGTCAGAAAACTGTAGTTCATAACCACAGTTGCAAGTAATTTAACAACAAGCCAGGAGATCCATAGTAAATTAAAATGCCTTTGTTGCTCTCAGTGCTAACAGTAACTGCTAGAATCTTCTTCTGAGGAAGTACTGTGACTCAGACAGCTTCTTCAGTAGCCAACTTTCAGTAGCACCTTGGCTCTGGGTAAAGAACAAAGGGGGTATTGACCTGTGAATAGTGATGGGTGCTAATCCACCCTGTGAGCAACCAGTAGTCTTGGATACTGCCAGCTGTATAGGTTCTTCATTAATCAGCAGTGTCAGGTGAATGACACATTGGGATCACAACTTAGTTATTGAGTATTCTGTGTGGTTTATTATTTTGAAGACTGAAAACCGCTGTTTTAATGTTTTTTTTAGATAAAATGTGTGTTGTTAGAAAACTGTTTAATTGATTTTAATGATGTAATTGTTTCAGTTACAGGATAGTGTCAAAACCAGAATCAATTACAATTACAATATTTGTCTGTTCTGCTCCCCACCCCGTTTCCAAGTAAATATTTGTCTGTTCTGCTCCCCACCCCCTGTTTCTAAGTAAATATTTGTCTGTTCTGCTCCCCACCCCCTGTTTCTAAGTAAATAACCATCAGTTTCACAACGTTTGAAATCATTGTTGTAATAACCTGTTACTTTTCGTCCATTCTTTTTCTGTTTTGTTCATGATACTTGTTACCTTTTCATGGTTCTTCCTTGCCTGCCGCTGTAGTAACAATGACTGTGTCTTGCAGCTGGAGGCTCGGGCTATGGAGGTGGCACAGCTTCAGTTGCAGGGGTCACGCTTGAATGGTCGGCTCAAAGAGTTGGAACACTTGAAAGACCTCGAATCCACTGTGCACAACCAGAAGTGGGAAGAGTTTAGCCGGCTCGCAGAAAGCATGAAGAACTTGTCACATTCGATGGCATCACGGTCACAGTCGCCACAAATGACCAAGACTCTCGACCTGTCTTAGGGCATGGTCCAAGTGGCATACTTTTCTTAAGGTGCAAATTCTTTTATCGTAAAATCACGTGGAAATATACTATGTCTGTTCTAATATTTCAAGAGTAACAAGTTTGCAAACTCCCCAAAAAGTACAGATTTGTGAATGGTCGTTTGATCTTTGCCAGGTTTTGCAATGAAAAGTGTTCCAGTGGCGTCACCTAACACGTGAAAGTGATACTACTCTGTTGTCATCTCCCAAGTGCCACACCATTTATTGAGGTGGTTTCAACCACTACTAAACAATCAACTGTTTGGGATTTGAGAACTGATAAAACTATCCCCAACCATTCAAGTGTGTTTAATAAAAACGAATACTTTGCTATAATTTAACCATTATCTGCTTATAAATTCATTGTTGCAGTTCATCTTGCTATGTTCCCAAGACATTCTTTGTGAAATGTTATTAGATTAAACAGACCATGGTCAAGTTATATCAAAGAAATGTTGGTTCTTTAAAACTGACATGTTAGAATGTTGTAGTTTGCACCTTATAAAGTGATTTTACGATACAAATGTCCATACTGTGTCCATCTGGTAGCTGTGCATTCATGTTCCAGTTATTGTGACCACTGCTATTCAACAATGCGCCAGCAAGCAGGAGTGACTTGGGCCCAAAAACCAGTGGACCCTAAAATAGACTCGGCATCCATTTCAATTTCATTTCTGTGCCAGACTCACAAAGTGGCCTTTCCTCTAGATTGTAGAAACATTGTTGACTGTCATATAACTTGAACTTGTGCAGAATGTACCGGTATTGGTGTATCTTCTTATATTTCCTTTTGCTGAAGACAAGTTTTTCTCATAACAGAATCAATTGTGTCTGTTACCTATAAAGGGAGACATTTGTGTAAGAGTTCTCTATAATTGTTTGTGAAGATGCCACCAACAACCTGTATTCGTGATACGTTTACACAGAGACTGGTGGGTCATTGTATGTTGACACAGAGACACTGGTGGGTCATTGTATGTTGACATACAGACACCGGTGGGTCATTGTGTGTTGACACACAAACACTGGTGGGTCGTTGTACATTGACACACAGACACTGGTGGGTCATTGTATGTTGACAAACGAACACTGATGGGTCATTGTATGTTGACACACAGACACTGGTGCGTCATTGTATGTTGACACACAGACACTGGTGCGTCATTGTATGTTGACAAACGGACACTGATGGGTCATTGTATGTTGACACACAGACACTGGTGCGTCATTGTATGATGACACACAGACACTGGTGGGTCATTGTATGTTGACACACAGGCACTGGTGGGTCATTGTACGTTGACACAGAAACACTGGTGGGTCATTGTACGTTGACACACAGACACTGATGGGTCATTGTATGTTGACACAGAGACACTGGTGGGTCATTGTATGTTGACACAGAAACACTGGTGGGTCATTGTATGTTGACACAGAGACACCAGTGGGTCATTGTATGTTGACACAGAGACACCGGTGGGTCATTGTGTGTTGACACACAGACACCGGTGGGTCATTGTATGTTGACACACAGACACAGATGGGTCATTGTACATTGACACACATACACTGGTGGGTCATTGTACGTTGACACACAGACACAGGTGGGTCATTGTACGTTGACACAGAGACACTGTTGGGTCATTGTATGATGACACACAGACACTGGTGGGTCATTGTACATTGACACCCAGACACACAGACACTGGTGGGTCATTGTACATTGACACACAGACACAGGTGGGTCATTGTACGTTGACACAGAGACACTGTTGGGTCATTGTATGATGACACACAGACACTGGTGGGTCATTGTACATTGACACACAGACACACAGACACTGGTGGGTCATTGTATGTTGACACACAAACACTGGTGGGTCATTGTATGTTGACACATAGACACTGGTGGGTCATTGTATGTTGACACACAGACACTGGTGGGTCATTGTATGTTGACACACAGACACTGGTGGGTCATTGTATGTTGACACACAGACACTGGTGGGTCATTGTATGTTGACACACAGGCACTGGTGGGTCATTGTATGTTGACACACAGACACTGGTGGGTCATTGTATGTTGACACACAGACACTGCTGGGTCATTGTATGTTGACACACAGACACTGGTGGGTCATTGTATGTTGACACACAGGCACTGGTGGGTCATTGTATGTTGGTGGGTCAGCAAGGATAGTTTTCTTGTCTTTGGCTTTCCACAGGTTAACAAGTGGTTATATAGTTTCATCGTCACGTCATCAGAACGTCTTGAGCAGTCCTAAGGACAGGATACTGCACGATGTAAGAACTTATCTTAAAGGTCGACTAGATTAAACAAAGGCCGCCAAGTAATTAGAAATATAATACTATTCCAGTAAATTGTTCTACATTCCCTGTGAAGTGACTGTTACCTGTACTGCGAGACTTCTTCCATGTTCGAAGAAGAGTTTCTCTAGTGTTATTAGCAATGTTGTTAGGCTTGTTTTAATGGTATATCTAGTAAGTTAGTTTATTTATATATACAGCGCTCTGTTAAACGACTGAATCAGTCAGTAGCTCAGCTTTTTCATGGGAATTTGCCAATTTCGGGTTGAACAAGTTTAGCTGTTTCCAATCTGTATGTGATAAGGCAAGCATTTTGCAATCTTTTTATATTGATTTTATGAACACGTTATTTTTATATTATGTGTAGTGAGTGTGTGAGCAAATGTAACAGAGTGAATACTGTTTTCTGTAGCAGTCGTCTCTATTTCTTACTGGTTATCAATAATTATGATACTAATACATACAGTGGCAAATACAAAGAGAATTGACTAAATTAGTTCAATGAAAATGCCTGTGCACCTACAACACCCGGTCAACAATTTCTTAAATTAATGTTGAAGGGAGATTGTGTGTGCAGTTACCCAGAATCCTCTAGACACATATCTCATGATAGCATTGTGTGGCTGATCTTTGCTATTTATGTATATATATAATTGTTTCTTTACGCAGTTATGTTCATGCATCCATGGGCCAGAATGTCCAATATATCAGTTCGTGTATTGTGGATATTACTGTTGATTGACAAATACAATTTCTCCGTTTTTAAGTTGTTTGTCAGATATTTATGTAAACTCTTCGTCTTGAAAATATACACGTGTTTGTTGGCATGTTTTTTAACAGAACAGTGTGATTGATTAACATACTGTGTTGACGTTGTTGCTGAAAAAGTGTAGTTGTTTTGTTAATAAAATGTTTATGAAAATCACGTTGCTTTTGTAGTTGTAAATTGATGTATTACATTGCATCACCCGAAGAGTATATGTTCTGCACACACTCACGGCATGTATTGACTTACACGTTGATTAGTTTCTGAAATGTCGTTGTTCAAGAAATACAACAGGAAATGTTCCAGCCTGTCTGTTACATTGACAGCTGTAATATGGTTTGTCGAGTAGAAGTATCTGTATAAAGCTGAAGGTTGTCGGGACGTCTTAATTGCAGAAGAACATTGTGAACGAATTGTGTGATGAACGGAGAAATGTCATAAATACGTTGCAACCTCAATGGATTGACTAGTGCTGGTCTCCATGGTGGTAGATATTATTATATTAGGGAAAAACTACTATGCAGATGCATGCACGCATGCACACACACGCACCACACATGAGGCAATTAATTGGAAAAGTTAATTAAATTACAGTTAACTCCACAATTTATCTTTCCAGTATAGGAGGTTAAAATGGAACATGACAAGCAAGCCAATAATACATTATATTATTGCATTGTACAAATGTCTCTAACACTTACATCATATTTCGAGACTAAGCTACATACAGTAAAACTCCAGAATCACTTTGTACTTCACTGTACTTTATACTGCACCAGTGTTGTATGAGCACATGTTTACTTTGTACTTCACTGTACTTTATACTGCACCAGTGTATACGAGCACAGATGCACTGTGTACTTCACTGTACTTTATACTGCACCAGTGTTATACAAGCACAGGTGCACCTTGCATTTCACTGTACTTTATACTGCACCAGTGTATACGAGCACAGATGCACTGTGTACTTCATTGTACTTTATACTGCACCAGTGTTATACAAGCACAGGTGTACTTTGTACTTCACTGTACTTTATACTGCACCAGTGTTATACAAGCACAGGTGCACCTTGCATTTCACTGTACTTTATACTGCACCAGTGTATACGAGCACAGATGCACTGTGTACTTCATTGTACTTTATACTGCACCAGTGTTATACAAGCACAGGTGTACTTTGTACTTCACTGTACTTTATACTGCACCAGTGTTATACAAGCACAGGTGCACTTTGTACTTCACTGTACTTTATACTGCACCAGTGTATACGAGCACAGATGCACTGTGTACTTCATTGTACTTTATACTGCACCAGTGTTATACAAGCACAGGTGCATCTTGTATTTCACTGTACTTTATACTGCACCAGTGTATACGAGCACAGATGCACTGTGTACTTCACTGTACTTTATACTGCACCAGTGTTATACAAGCACAGGTGCACTTTGTACTTCACTGTACTTTATACTGCACCAGTGTATACGAGCACAGATGCACTGTGTACTTCATTGTACTTTATACTGCACCAGTGTTATACAAGCACAGGTGCACCTTGCATTTCACTGTACTTTATACTGCACCAGTGTATACGAGCACAGATGCACTGTGTACTTCACTGTACTTTATACTGCACCAGTGTTATACAAGCACAGGTGCATCTTGTATTTCACTGTACTTTATACTGCACCAGTGTATACGAGCACAGATGCACTGTGTTCTTCACTGTACTTTATACTGCACCAGTGTTATACAAGCACAGGTGTACTTTGTACTTCACTGTACTTTATACTGCACCAGTGTTATACAAGCACAGGTGCACTTTGTACTTCACTGTACTTTATACTGCACCAGTGTTATACAAGCACAGGTGTACTTTGTACTTCACTGTACTTTATACTGCACCAGTGTTATACAAGCACAGGTGCACTTTGTACTTCACTGTACTTTATACTGCACCAGTGTTATACAAGCAGAGGTGTACTTTGTACTTCACTGTACTTTATACTGCACCAGTGTTATACAAGCACAGGTGTACTTTGTACTTCACTGTACTTTATACTGCACCAGTGTTATACAAGCACAGGTGCACTTTGTACTTCACTGTACTTAATACTCCACCAGTGTTATACGAGCAAATGTGCACTTTGTATTTCACTGTACTTTATACTGCACCAGTGTTATACAAGCAGAGGTGCACTTTGTACTTCATTGTACTTAATACTGCACCAGTGTTATACGAGCAAAGGTGCAGTTTGTATTTCACTGTATTTATTACTGCACCAGTGTTATACGAGCAGAGGTGCACTTTGTATTTCACTGCACTTAATACTGCACCAGTGCTCCAACTCAAACGGTCAGGTATTCCCATAGAAGAAAGACTTTCTAACGGTGGTCCGGTATGCAGGGCAACCATATTCCAGCGTTGTCATCCTCGCATGTAAACTGTTCACCATGTGTTCGCATGTTCGCATGTAAACTGTTCACCATGTGTTCCCATGCAGACTGTTTCCCATGTATTCACATGTACAGTAAACTGTTCGCCATGTGTTCGCATGTAAACTGTTCACCATGTGTTCGCATGTAGACTGTTCACCATTTGTTCACATGTAGACTGTTCACCATGTGTTCGCATGTAGACCATCCACCATGTGTTCATATTTAGAATATTAACTATCATGTTCGGATGTAGACTGTTAACCATGTGTCCACATGTAGACTGTTCACCATGTGTTCACATGTAAACTGTTCACCATGTGTTCACGTGTAGACTGTTCACCATGTGTTCACGTGTAGACTGTTAACCATGTGTCCACATGTAGACTGTTCACCATGTGTTCACATTAGACTATTCACCATGTGTTCACATGTAGACTGTTCACCATGTGTTCACATGTAGACTGTTCACCATGTGTTCATATGTAGACTATTAACTATTATGTTCGGATGTAGACTGTTAACCATGTGTCCATATGTAGACTGTTAACCATTTGTCCACATGTAGACTGTTAACCATGTGTTCACATGTAGACTGTTCACCATTTGTTCACATGTAGACTGTTCACCATGTGTTCACATGTAGACTGTTCACCATGTGTCCACATGTAGACTGTTCACCATGTGTTCACATGTAGACTGTTCACCATTTGTTCACATGTAGACTGTTCACCATTTGTTCACATGTAGACTGTTAACCATGTGTTCACATGTAGACTGTTCTCCATGTGTTCACATGTAGACTGTTCACCATTTGTTCACATGTAGACTGTTCACCATGTGTTCACATGTAAACTGTTCACCATGTGTTCACGTGTAGACTGTTCACCATGTGTTCACATGTAAACTGTTCACCATGTGTTCACGTGTAGACTGTTAACCATGTGTCCACATGTAGACTGTTCACCATGTGTTCACATTAGACTGTTCACCATGTGTCCACATGTAGACTGTTCACCATGTGTCCATATGTAGACTGTTCACCATGTGTTCACATGTAGACTGTTCACCATGTGTTCATATGTAGACTATTAACTATTATGTTCGGATGTAGACTATTAACCATGTGTCCATACGTAGACTGTTAACCATATGTCCACATGTAGACTGTTAACCACATGTCCACGTGTAGACTGTTAACCATGTGTTCACATGTAGACTCTTCGCCATGTGTTCACATGTAGACTGTTCACCATATGTTCGCGTGTAGACTGTTCACCACGTGTTCGCGTGTAGACTGTTCACCATGTGTTCACGTGTATACTGTTCATCATGTGTTCACTTGTAGACTGTTCACCATATGTTCGCGTGTAGACTGTTCATCACGTGTTCACGTGTAGACTGTTCACGTCTAATGTATTGCAGCAGACGGGTATTACCACTGTTAGTTATGTGTATGTATACCTTTCTTGTACATGGTTTCCTACCTGACTCTATATTATAAGTGGTACTTGTACCTGTTATCAAAGATAAATGTTGTAAAATCAATGATCGTGACAACTACAAACCGATTGCTCTAGCCAGTGTAATATCAAAAATACTGGGAAAAGGCTTCAAAGACCTTTGATAGAATAAGACATTCTACATTATTTAAGAAATTGATTGACAGACAAGTGCCTGTTATATTGTTAGAATTATGATATATTGATACACAAGGCAAACTATGTTTATACGTTGGTCTGGAAATTTATCTGACGGATTTCATGTGACAGATGGTGTAAGACAAGGTGGAATACTTTCTCCATACCTGTTTAATGTCCATATTGGTGATGTTAGTAATGCATTAACAAAATGTCGCACTGGCTGTTGTATAGGTGACATACGTATTAATCACCTAATGTATGCAGATTACCTGTTGATATTCTCGCCCTCCAGTTTAGGCCTGAGGATATTATTATCAGTTTGTGAAACTTATGGTATGAATCATGAAATAAAATGTAACCATAGGAAAAGCAAGATACTTAAAAGTAGAGAGAAGTATATGAAGAATGTTTGGGGAGGACATAAAATATGTCAGTAGTGTAACATATCTATCGTTATCCATATTTTGTTGCAATGATGCTAAAGACAACAAAGATATAATGCGTCAGTGTTGCCAGTTATATGCACGTGGTAATGTGTTACTCGGGAAATTGTATATGTACACTGATGATGTAAAAAATAATCTGTTCAATACATTTTGCTCCTCAATATACACATCCTAACTATGGTGGAATCATAATGCTTACAGTATTCACAAATTATATATTTGTTATAACAATGTGTTCCGAAGACTACTTCTATTACCGAAATATTGCAGCGACTTTGTAGAAAGATTTGTTCCGGACTGTAAATTAGTCATTCGAAATCTTGTTTACAAATACATGAAACGTTTAGATAAATAAGAAAACTCTGGTAGTAGCTGTACTAGGCACATACATCAGATGGATATCCAGGATTAGAAGACGATGGGTTAAGTCCCTATACGTACACAATGATCTTCCGTAGGAGCAGTTGCCAGTGGTACTGTGTGGCTATGTGTATTCTTATTTTTTTCTTATATATGTATGCTTTTTATTATATAATGTGTTTCTACTATTAATATAGCTGTTAACTGTTGTATGGATATATGGACCGATATATGTATCACTATATGTATTTTTGTCAGAAATAAAGCACTGAATTGAATATACACCTACGTGTGTGTGTGTTTGTGTGTGTGTATGTGCGTGTGTGTGTGTGTGTATATATATATATATATGCATATATATAATATATACATATATATTTAATATTTATTTTATAAAACGCAACTTCCAATAAAATGCTCAAAGCGCTGTACAGGAATCTAATAGCATAAAATATTAAATTTAGCAAAGGTATGAGCACAATATATATAAAATACAAATTTAATACAATTATAAAAACAGAACAATTTAATTCATATAATATATATATTTACATATATATATATATAGTGTATAAATGCATATATATATATATATATATATACGCATACATATTATATAATTCACTTGTTCAATTAACTGAGGCAAATATATTAATTTCTAGCTGTTAACAGATATCTGGAAATTAAAAACCCGGATTCGCGATGGGCTAAGCCAGCTCAGGAAGCAGTTTTAATTCGGATAAGTTTGCTAATATTTTGTTGTGGGTGTTCGTCTGCGAACTTTGTATCTTCTAACCTCGAGAGAGTTGCTGCTACATGGCAGACGTGACAACGAATATGACATCACAGGTTGATTCATTTGACATTTATTATAATTATAACGCTTCTGTTAAAATATAACAAATAGAATTGGCAAACCATATACCTTTAAATATTATAGCTTCTGCCTAGTGATCAATAACCTTCCCCATTACGAATAATAAACACTTTATTTTCCATACAATTTACCGCAGATTGTGAGCATCTTGATAATGAGTTTGCTCGTCTTCTAAAGGCGTTGCCTTTACGGGCTCATTTGAACACTATTTTCAAGGTTTTGTAACGAAGCATGTCCCGTCGAACCACGCAAGAAACGGACTATCCAGAAATAGTCAACGAGTTAGAATCCACACTGTTCGACTTGTAGCAGGATACGATAAACACATAAGAAACTCCTTCCAAGTCTAACTAGTTATGCGCTCATGTTCGCGAAATGTGTACGAATCTGTAACAACAATAAAACGTGTGCACGATTGACAGCGCAGTAGGTGTGGTATGGGCGCGGACCGTAAACACACGAAACAATAGGCGGATATTGACAGATGTGTCCTCTACAGCGGATTTTACTTCATACCTTACAGTGTGTCTATAAGATAGCATCGAAAATATTGTAATCACCCAAAAGGAGCTGGACCGCAATATTCTTCTTTGACTTTATTATTATCATACGTACCTCCTACCACACGGAACTAGCTCTAGCTTTGCTACTTGGTAAATTAACAATTTATTTGTGACAGGGAAAGCTAGCATATCATAGGAGTGTAATAATTGTGCACTTTCTCTGCTCCCGACTAGCAAGGTTACTAATATATGTTCACTTGTTGACTAGAAGCTGCATCGGCCATGTCTTTACTAATTCCTTAATGATCATAGCGGTGGCACTCCACTCTTCACATTGCCATCGATAACCAATGTCTGGGTTGTGCCGCTAGTTTGCAATCTAGTCTTATTTGCACGCGTTGTATAGCTCCACGCACAGACTCCAAAAAGACGTGCTTTCTAAAAAAATAATCCTGTGCTTCTCGATAATTCTATTTCTTTCGTACAATGATTCCGTGTTACTATTGTTTTGATACATATATCTATATATCATGCTAATTGCAAGTACTTCAGCTTAATTTAACTTGCCAACGTTGAAGGAGATTCTAGAAGCATTGTAAGGAACATGTCGTGAAAACACGACCAATTTGTGCAGCATATGTGTCAATGTACATTCAATTGTCGTGTGCCACAAGACGAGGGACTACGCAGTCAGTGTCTCTGTCTTCGTTCACTCACATCTCTGGTCGCCATATCTACGTGCTGCTGGCGATTGACGAATACGACGACGGACGACTGCTCGGCGACCTCCCGACTTCACGGCGCGCTACCGTGCGGGCAATCATGTCCGCTAGACTGGACATCAATCCCGGCTCGAGCTGCCTCACGTTGGTGACGTGCGCGAAGTTACACGGCTGTGAGATGTCTCGTTTCGTCGCCGATTTCGAGGAAGATGCGTCGCTCTTTCCTCCGAGGCGCCAGCGCTTTTTTGTAGATGACTTCCGATGACCGGAAGTACCAACGCGCCACAGTTCGTCGGTCTGGTCGGCCGTCATCTGCACGAAGCGCGCGTGGAAGGTTTCAGCGGCGGCGGCGTCGTAGAACCGTAACCCAACCAGGTCTCCGATCGGCCGACTCGAGTGCTGCATCGTGTGGAAGGCGGTGGCGCCCTCGTGCGACGTGTAGTTGCTCAAGTACGTGATCTTATCGTGCCACAGTCCGAAGCCTGTCTCCCGTTCTGCCAGCACTATGCGTAGATCACGCTTGCGAGTGCCGCGACCGGTGTTCAGCACAAACACCGGGACACCCGTGTGTGCATGACGCCAGCCGGCCGGCGAACACTTATGGTTTCCGGTAGACTTTTCGCTGAATAATATGTCGGCGAGACATCGGCAAATGACGATTTCAGTATCGCGACTTCCGTAAAACAGCTCAAGTCTTGCGATGTCTCTTTGTGTGATTCCCGCCGACAAACTCACGTCTTCGTCAGCGTCGAACGCGTCCTCCGTTGTCCCGTCCACGTTGTCCGTGCTGGCCGACCTGTCGCCGCACACGGCCGCCGAATCCGCAATTGCCGGATCCGACTCGGCGCCGGAAGTAGTGGAGGCAAGTGACCGGTCGGACGGCTTACGTCGGCTTGTCTCTCGGAACGACATCGCCTGCAGACGCCGCCGCTGTAGCGTGTCATACTTGTCCGTGATCTGTTTGATCGCCTTCATCGTGTCCTCACTGCGCCAAGTAATAGCAAAATATAGTTAGCATGCACACACACGCACACACGCAGCAACGCATACGCACATACCCTCTCACCCACACACGCCCCACATACACACATGTACGCACGCATGCACACACACGCGCACGCACACAAACACCACATACACACACGCACGCACCCACAGTCGCACGCACTCACTCACACGCACGCACGCACACATGCGCACGCACGCACACACACGCACAAAAATACCACATACACACACGCACGCACACTAACACACACACACACACAACACACACTTACACGCATGCCCGCATGCACGCACACACACGCACGCATACATACGTCATTCATAACGTATGGCTACCTGTAATTGTAATCAGCGTTACCAAGACTTTTTACCCTGAAGGGTTACGTAAGCAACTTGTTGCAGGAATGGTCTACACCGCAGGAATCACCACTGGTGCACTAGTCGTACTCACAATTAAACAAACAAACAAACGTCAATAATACATTATACTCTGTGTAACGTTAATAATAAATGATCTAGTCAAAGATTAATCAATATTTATATAATTCAATATGAATATCAGATGTGTTATATTACAAAAAGGGAGATCAGAGAAGAGATCTTAGCTGTCGTCTATCAAGAGAAAAACCTAGATTTCAAGCACAACTTTACAGGACAAAGAAAACGAGGATGGCCATTGAAGAGGTGAGTGACCATATCAAGCATAATACTGGTCTCCCGCTGTTAGCAGCAAAACGGTATGTTGCCAGTTGAACAAGATGGAGCAGTGTACCATCCAAGAGGACAACGAGGGGTCAAAACGGTATGTTGCCAGTTGAACAAGGTGGAGCAGTGTACCATCCAAGAGGACAACGAGGGGTCAAAACGGTATGTTGCCAGTTGAACAAGATGGAGCAGTGTACCATCCAAGAGGACAACGAGGGGTCAAAACGGTATGTTGCCAGTTGAACAAGGTGGAGCAGTGTACCATCCAAGAGGACAACGAGGGGTCAAAACGGTATGTTGCCAGTTGAACAAAATGGAGCAGTGTACCATCCAAGAGGACAACGAGGGGTCAAAACGGTATGTTGCCAGTTGAACAAGGTGGAGCAGTGTACCATCCAAGAGGACAACGAGGGGTCAAAACGGTATGTTGCCAGTTGAACAAGATGGAGCAGTGTACCATCCAAGAGGACAACGAGGGGTCAAAACGGTATGTTGCCAGTTGAACAAGATGGAGCAGTGTACCATCCAAGAGGACAACGAGGGGTCAAAACGGTATGTTGCCAGTTGAACAAGATGGAGCAGTGTACCATCCAAGAGGACAACGAGGGGTCAAAACGGTATGTTGCCAGTTGAACAAGGTGGAGCAGTGTACCATCCAAGAGGACAACGAGGGGTCAAAACGGTATGTTGCCAGTTGAACAAGATGGAGCAGTGTACCATCCAAGAGGACAACGAGGGGTCAAAACGGTATGTTGCCAGTTGAACAAGGTGGAGCAGTGTACCATCCAAGAGGACAACGAGGGGTCAAAACGGTATGTTGCCAGTTGAACAAGGTGGAGCAGTGTACCATCCAAGAGGACAACGAGGGGTCAAAACGGTATGTTGCCAGTTGAACAAGATGGAGCAGTGTACCATCCAAGAGGACAACGAGGGGTCAAAACGGTATGTTGCCAGTTGAACAAGATGGAGCAGTGTACCATCCAAGAGGACAACGAGGGGTCAAAACGGTATGTTGCCAGTTGAACAAGATGGAGCAGTACCATCCAAGAGGACAACGAGGGGTCAAAACGGTATGTTGCCAGTTGAACAAGGTGGAGCAGTGTACCATCCAAGAGGACAACGAGGGGTCAAAACGGTATGTTGCCAGTTGAACAAGATGGAGCAGTGTACCATCCAAGAGGACAACGAGGGGTCAAAACGGTATGTTGCCAGTTGAACAAGATGGAGCAGTGTACCATCCAAGAGGACAACGAGGGGTCAAAACGGTATGTTGCCAGTTGAACAAGATGGAGCAGTGTACCATCCAAGAGGACAACGAGGGGTCAAAACGGTATGTTGCCAGTTGAACAAGATGGAGCAGTGTACCATCCAAGAGGACAACGAGGGGTCAAAACGGTATGTTGCCAGTTGAACAAAATGGAGCAGTGTACCATCCAAGAGGACAACGAGGGGTCAAAACGGTATGTTGCCAGTTGAACAAGGTGGAGCAGTGTACCATCCAAGAGGACAACGAGGGGTCAAAACGGTATGTTGCCAGTTGAACAAGATGGAGCAGTGTACCATCCAAGAGGACAACGAGGGGTCAAAACGGTATGTTGCCAGTTGAACAAGATGGAGCAGTACCATCCAAGAGGACAACGAGGGGTCAAAACGGTATGTTGCCAGTTGAACAAGATGGAGCAGTACCATCCAAGAGGACAACGAGGGGTCAATTTGGCCTTTGCATTTAAGTCAAGTAACTAAAGTCATATCAACGTTTTTGTTTTGTACTGTGGAATATTCCCCTGTACAGATGTCACCACATAAATATGAAGACGAAGAATTCATGTCAACGTTATCAGCGTCCTACGCACCTGTAGCACTGCGGTTGCGGAAGAGAGTAGATCCCAGTGTCCCCCGACTTCGTCACATCCGGTTTGATGTCACTGTCTTCCGGTTCGCACATTATCGGTTCGGACGGTGCCGACTTGGGCGGCGGTTGCATGAAGGAACTGCGAAGGTTGCTGTGACGGTCGGAGAAGGTGAAACTACGACGCGTGCTCAGTAGGATCAGTTGTGACGTGTCGATGTCGTCGGCCGACAACGAGGTTCGAGCCGGTGGCGCCGGTGGCGGCAACTGGGGACGGCACCGATCTCCGAACCTGGAGGCAGATATCTAATTATCCTCCGGGTTCAGAGTACATTAATAAAGTGTTGGTGATTTTTAGACGGAACTTCTGCACTTTGGTATTTTAGACCCCCAAAATGTTGACGTGGACCGGGAAATAAACATAATGTTTCTATTTGAGAGCTACAACACCCATGCCTGTCAGAGACAACACACTGGTGGCTCGCAGAATAATAGGTTACGTATTTAGACAGCATTTTCCCGTTTTTTTGTAACATCTGACGGTAAGCGTCTCCCTAGTTGATATTCTCGAACACAAGATGGTAGAATATGACAAACATTCAACAGCTAATAGACGACATGACATCATCAACTACGAACATATATCAGATTAAATCTGAATCATTATACTGCAAAACGTCTAAGACCATTAGCATTACCGCCCATGGAAAATTAAATAGTGGTCTGTGCTCACCTGCTCGAGCGGCCTTCTCGGGTCAGCTTGACGCAGTCGCTGACGATGGGTCGTGCATTCTGGCCGCAACTGAACACGTCTGACCGGGACCGGACCACCCTGGCGCTTGTCCAGTGACGGTCCGAAGGGTTGTCGTTATGTTTGTCAGTCCGGTGCTCATCTGGAGATGTGTAATTCAGGCGGGTCTTGCCGGCGTCCAGTTGTTCCGGGGCACTTCCGGTCCAATCGGGTTCCGTGCCGGAAGTTGCGCTCTTGCTGAGAGCGTCATTGTGCGACACGGTGCGAGCCATCGCGGTCTTGTTGACAACGTCGAGTAACAAATGAGGTGACATCCCTATGTCGCCCGTTGCCATGGAGACAGTCTCGTTGTTAGTTTTTTCCCCAGCGTGTGATTCATGTTTGTCTCCACTTCGACTCGTATTCAATCCCGGCACGCACGTCTTTGTGGTCGGCGTCACACGGCCTACAAGGAGGCGACGTCCAGGCGTTGTCGTCGATTCTGTTTCTGTTTTCTCGTCAGAGTCTGTCTTTGTTGTGTCAGTCTCGCGGTATCCGTCATATGGCGATATCGACCCCTCCACGAAAGATGAGGGTGTCACGTTGGCACCCTTGTTTGTAGTCTGTGAAGATTCACAGCGGTTGGATATGCTATGATCTGTCGACTTGGGTGGTTTTATTGTTTTCGTATTTGGTAACGCAGCATGGATAGTAACATCTTTGATCACAGTAGTATCGCATTTGTTTCTTAATTTAGACGTGTCCGTCGGTGTGTCTTTTACGGCAGACTTGTTCTTTGTTATGTTTTTCGCGTCGGGATTGTTAGTTTTGTTGTCTTTTATGTAAGACTTGTTCAACATTCTGTCATTCACGACACACGTGTTCTTTGTTCTGTCTTTACTCTCAGAATTGTTCGGACTTGTGCTTTTCATGTCAGGTTTGTGCGTTGTGTTTTTCATGTCAGGTTTGTGCGTTGTGTTTTTCATGTCAGGTTTGTGCGTTGTGTTTTTCGCGTCAGTTCTGTTCGTCGTTTTATACTTTATGACAGACTTGTTCGTTGTCCTGTTTCTTGTGTCACTTACTGGCGGCGACAATGTCGCAGAAACTCCCGACGAACTACCTGGTCGTGGGGGCGGACACCCGGTCGGTCGCGATGCCGGTGAACCGCTTGGTCGCGCTGGGGGTGAACTGTTCGGTCGCGATACCAGTGAAACGCTTGGTCGCGCTGGGGGAGAACTGTTCGGTCTCAATACCGGTGAACCGCTTGGTCGCGCTGGGGGAGAACTGTTCGGTCTCAATACCGGTGATCCGCTTGGTCGCGCTGGGGGTGAACTGTTCGGTTGCAATACCGGTGAACCGTTTGGTCTAGCCGGTGGTGACATGTTAGGTCGCGATAGTGTTGAACCGCTTGGTCGCACTGGCGGGGAATTGTTCGGTCGCTGTCCTTTCTCGGCCTGCTTCTGCCCAGACTCGACGATCTCTACAGGCGGCGACGACGGGAATGCGATGGTTCTGCCAGAAGACGGCGACAAGCACTCTCCCGCCAGATACTGACGTCTCTTGGCCCGCGACTCCGCCCGCTTCTCCTGTGACGTCACCACGCGTCCTTTTAACTTGTCCTTTGGCGTCGACGTGGCCACGGGAGACACGCGCACGTGGAAACCAGTCTTTCCCAAATCGCTGTTCTCCTTCTGCGAACGCTTTGCTGATAACAGTTTAGGTAAAATCCTGTATTTCGGAGTTCCGTGCGTTTGTCTTTTGTCAACGGGCTTAGCAGCGCCGTCTGTACGCAAGGCCGCCATTGTTGTTTTAGATTCGTCACCGCCTGTTGAGCGTCCAGTATACTTCAGCGGTGAACGTGTGTTCTTGCCGTTTTCTACCTCCATAGTATTGATAATATACGACTTATCGGGGCTTATCAAAATAAAACCATCGATGGCATTGTGTTCACAATTGGAAAGAATATAATAACTTTTTCATTCATGTTGCTAAAAACTCCGAAATTTGCTGCGATTATTTGATGACATTATATCAAACCAACCCGTTTTTTCAGTCCGTATTGGAACAAACGCTCGGCAACCTTCTGTTACTTCCGCTAGACACCTATGTTGATGTCATTGGTGCATAGCAGTAGTGTTGATGGTCGTGTGTGCAACAACGCACTCACCATTGTGAACTCGTGTGTGTCAACGACCTCGTTCGTTATCGGACTTCAATATATCACGCGAACCTGAAAAAAAACAAGTATTGCATAAGTCAATCATGTAGAACAATTATGTTATACGATCGATAACATTCACCCAGGTTCGTGCGCCCGCCCGCTTGCACGTACGTACGTATACGGCGTCCTCGCAAGCCAAGTGCTGCTTGCCATGCAAAACTAGTACTGCTGGCTGGCACTGACGTAATCAGCAGCAGCGACCACTGGCGCGCGAGGATGTGCAAAACTAGCCCTGGCAGATCTCCTACGCGAAGTGCGGAAGTTAGCTGAGTTAAAGTAGTTATTGACTTCGCCAGTCGCGACAGCATCACCCGTGAGAACACCGCAAATACCCGCCTCAATTTGAAGACGGATAAACGACTTCTGGGAATCCGAATATATAATGACCCGTTCGCCCATTAGCACGAGCAGCTGAGCGGTATTGTGTATTCGAATAATTGCTTCTACTTACTAAACATTGCATGTAACACGAGCCACGGTTGGTTGAAATTAGTTTTATTATGACCAGCTGACCTGTCGCCAACCACTGATCTAGTCAGTGATTTCATAGGCTGAATTTAAATTCAGAGTTTCGCAAAGCGATCAGCAATGAGGTACTGCTGGCTGGCACTGGCATAATCGGCAGCAGCGATCCCTGGCGCGCGCGAGGATGGTATATGGACGTACGCACGCACGCACGCACGCACAAAAACGCACACACGCACGCTCGCTCGCGCGCACACACACACACGCATGCACACACACACGCGCGCGCGCACACACACACAAACATAAACACACACGTGTGTTAACGTACATTAAATTCAAATGCACACCTATTTGCATATGGATACCCGTATATGTACGCAACAGACATGCTTTGTTATCGAACATATCGCACGCGCACCATCTGGAGGTCGGGCCTGATGGTGCAGACTGCAAGACCCGCCCAGTGATCTACGCAAGTCGATTTCCGGCAGATGTCGGAAGGAAAGATTTCGGCGCACGACAGGTCCGTTATATTTAGCTCAGTTAACAGTTAACTATAAGGGAGTCACCCATCAATTCATATCCTACATATTGGATACGTGTGGTCTCAGGGACGCGTTGTGTTAGCGTTATACACTGCGCTGATGGAAACCCAAATTTCGACGCTGCAGAATATGAACCAAGGATCAGCGACTGTGGATAGTCACAGTCCATACAATTATGCTGCAATGATCTTGGTTGTGGTTATCCAAATAAATGTTCACCAGGTCACGACCGCTGCCAGACCGCTATCTTCACCAGGTCCCGACCGCTGCCAGACCGCTATCTTCACCAGGTGACGACCGCTGCCAGACCGCCATCTTCACCAGAGCAGCAAATCCATAATAACATAATTTGAAATGAAAACGCTCCTTGAGCAGTAGGCTTAGAGTTATAAACCCATATTTCTGTTGATATGTTGCGTTAGTCTGCTGGGTGTAAACACCATGTGGAAATGACCCCGCTGGATAGACCCACATTGTTCTTACAATAGGTCTTCTTTTGCCGAAACTATCCGATGCAGAATGTGAAACAGGCCCCCTAAATATACGTTATCAATAAATTACGTGTAGCTTTGAACAGGTAGCAGCATCAATGCATTCTAAATCAGCACCCGAATTCAGTTTTATTTATACAATGTTCTTCCCCCATTGTTCTCGATATAGGATCTTGCTTTGTATTTGTATGTATTACAAGTAGCTATAAAATATATAATATTCAAAGGAATAGCGGAGAAGCCGAGGGAAGAGATTGTCGTGAAAGAAACGTTCGATAAGAAGCTGGTGAGGAGACGAACATAATGGGCTGGACACGTAGAACTAAATATGGAAGATGAACATTTAGCGGAGCAAGCGGATGACATCGGACTGAAAGGTAAATGGAGACGAAGAAGACCGCGACAAAGATGGGAGGTTGGATACAAGGACCATAACCATAGACGGGACCGAGAGAGTATTAGAAACATAAAGCGAACGGAAGGGGACGAGTGGTGGAGACGGCGTTGTAAAAGACGGGAAAAGAAGGAAATTATTATCGATATTTTAGGAAGAACGCACACAAATTCTCCTCTCTCTCTCTCTCTCTCTCTCTCTCTCTCTCTCTCTCTCTCTCTCTCTCTCTCTCTCTCTCTCTCTCTCTCTCTCTCTCTCTCTCTCTCTCTCTCTCTCTCTCTCTCTCTCTCTCTCTCTCTCTCTCTCTCTCTCTCTCTCTCTCTCTCTCTCTCTCTCTCTCTCTCTCTCTCTCTCTCTCTCTCTCTCTCTCTCTCTCTCTCTCTCTCTCTCTCTCTATATCTATATCTATATCTATATCTATATATATATATATATCACACACACACACACACACACACACACACACACACACACACACACACACACACACACACACACACACACACACACACACACACACACACACACACACACACACACACACACACACACACACACACACACACACACACACACACACACACACACACACACACACACACACACACACACACACACACACACACACACACACACACACACACACACACGACACTTGTGTGATGAGACGACCCCTTGAAACTAACAGGCTGATCCCGTCGATTTGTTGTGTGTTGATCTACCAGCGAAACATTGCTGCAGCAACAGTCGATTATCTCCGAATTCCTCATGCCCATTTCACTCAGCGTTCCCAGGTCAGAAACCCCGTCAGCTTATATTGACATTCCTGATGCGCCTGCCCGACGAGGACACTTGAAACAGCGGACATTCTTCTACTTCCTGCATGTCACTAGCCGCCCGACGAGGACACTTGGAACAGGGCACATTCTCCGACTTCCTTGATGTCACTAACCGCCCAACAAGTACACTTGGGACGGGGGCATTCTCCTACTTACTGGATGTCACTAGCTGCCCGACGAGGACACTTGGAACAGGGGGCATTCTCCGACTTCCTGGATGTCACTAGCCGCCTGACGAGGACACATGGAAGAGGACACATACTCCGACTTCCTTGATGTCCCTAACCGCCCAACAAGTACACTTGGAACGGGGGCATTCTTACTGGATGTCACTAGCCGCTGGACGAGGACACTTGGAACAGGGGGCATTCTCCGACGTACTGCATGTTACTAGCCGCTCGACGAGGATACTTGGAACAGGGGACATTCACCAACTTCCTGCATGTAACTAGCCGTTCAACGAGGACACTTGGAAGAGGGGACATTCTCCGACTTCCTGTATGTCACTAACTGCCCGCGTTACAGACCACTGTACACACAGCTAAATCCGTAAATGTAGCAATTATAAAAGTAGTGGAAATATATCATAATTGTTTCTCCCTATGCGCACTCGCAATATAACATCGTCTTACGTTCTAAACTGCTCTAGTGAAATTTGACAGTTCCCGGCAGTTGACATATTGAGACACGTAACACGACCGTACATACAGTCTGCTGAAGAAGGTTTGATGCGATACCGTGTGCTGAACGCGGCGCTAGGTGCAACCAGCCGGCCCCCGGACAATAGCGCGGCAGTCCAGAAGTTTTGCGGACTTGTCTACTCGAAAGATTAATGCGATATGTATGCGAGATCTACCCTAGGTCAACAGCCATACATCACTTACTGCTACTACTAGCGCCAGCTGGCGTCACCTCTGTGTATTGGCCACTTGTATTTTGTATCACCGCCGAATGACAATAAGCACATGAGTATATGACCAGGTCGTCCTATCTCTCCATATCATCATTCAATAATGTACACAAAAGTCGATTAACCCAGACGTAATGGCGACACTTCAGAACATGTACCAGCCGACCGGTCGTCTACCATAATTAATAGAATATGGTTGTGACTATAATCATTCTATCTAGCTACACAGTCGAAACATCAAAATGGATATTACAATATCACACCTTCTACAATATGTTTGCATTTTTTCTTTAGATATAGCGCAATTTATTTAGTTACAGCTACTAGCTGTTTTCTTTTATACGAATTTATTTACACATCGCGTTTTAAGGCACATTAAAAGCATTACCCTACCGGACATTAATAATCAGAACAGGAAAGAACAAGTCACGAAATGTCAGGTGTAAAGGTGTCTAGCCAACATGGCATTTGTTGACTTCACATCTATTAACAACACAAGGAGGCCACCACAGGGCAAAATCAACAAATGCGTGGTGGACCTAATCACATGCAACGCCTGCCCCGCAAGATAAGTGGGTGACACTGGCAACCAACACGTCTAATTAGCCCTTAATTTGACGTTGTTGCCCTGAGGCAACGTGCCAGTTTTATACTTTTTGCTTGGTTTATTGCCATTTAAAAAATAAAAACCTATAATTAGTGCAACATCAGTGACATGCTGACATATCAAGTTAATGTATATTAATATTTATTTCATATATCATTTTTTTCTGTATAATCATGGTCTGTTGGATACAACATCATAACAGGTGATGAAGATTTTTTTATTTCGAAAAGTTGAAATAGTTCATCCAATAAAGGGCCAAGTAATCACAGATTGGACATACGACATCACAACGACACACAAGTGGACAAGCATTTTTACGGAGCTTGTAACTCAATATCCGATTTGTGAATCACAATCTTGGAATCAGGGCCATTTTCTGATGTCGCCTCACTGGAAAACATTTACAGACGAAATTGTGAATGGATATGGATTACAAGACTTAAAACTACGCAGCCGGGGGACTGAATGTTAGAGAGAATTCTTTGGATATTATACCTTTTGTGATTCGTTTCTCCCACCAGGGACGAACAATTGCTAAACTAGCTAAAGCCACCTATAAACTGCTTCAAACCGCGTATCCAGAAATATACACGCCGAGGTTTATAACAACATTCTCAAAGAACAAGAATCTGAAAGATATGCTGGTGGCCACCAAATTACAATGAACAATGGACGTGTACAGAACAATGACCCTAGCACTTAGGACACTGTGATACGTCGTAGTGTTAGTGCAATTGTGTAGTTGTTAAGGGGATTAGGCTGCATGTGGGGTTGTCGGGTTGCAGCAGTGCTGGCTCGTACGGCTTCACATGTTTCCGTCTCCTGTACAACTATAATAGGATAGATATATTTCATGCACAATTGAATAGCATATTTTGTTTTTACAGGTTTACCATCCAAAATAATTAATGAATGCCCATGTATTAGTTATTAATAACAAGGACACGTGTTTGTGGAGGTGTGGGGTGGTCAGCAGTAGCGGCTCTGTGGACGGCACCACAACTTCGCAATCCCGTGTTTACTTTAATTTCAGCGCATACCTTCGTACGGCACATCGTATTTTTTTTAAATACAGCATCGTCCCCCTCTGATTCAGATGAACACCATCGTGTCGCAAATACCTTTTCTATCTTGTAGCGAACCCTATGTGATTGTATATATAAATGTTATCGAAACTGATCGCCAACCGAACAATGTCTTCATTCTACAATATATATTATGAACACCATTTTCCACGTATTTAGTTCGTTGGACACCCAACATCCCGTTAAAATACATTTTCATATATTTGTTTAACTGGACAGAGTAGGGTAACCCCCGGTTACTATCCTCAGCCTTGTCCAACTGGTCATTGTTTAATGTTCAGTGGCATGGGAATGTAACAATTGATTGCATCCCTGTGCCATGACTGGATAATCACGCATTTTCGTCTCCGTTGTAGACCGATAGTCGTTATTTGGACGTACCATTAATCATACATGTTATTCTTTTTAGTTTTAATTTACACTGTTTTTTGCAGAAAAATACCATCTACTCGAAAGGACTAAACTGATTTTATGAGATGTCATGGTTTAGGGTTCACATTCGCCACCGTTACTCCGTTGCCAGTGCATTAGGGGGGTCTTCATTCATGCTCCAAAATCCTTAACAGAAGATACTTTAATCCAGTACACCCATTTTCTTAAAATACTTACTTACTTACTTACTTATCATATCTGTGACAAATAAGGCTCATGCATTCTCTCGCCATTCCTTTCTGTCTTTAGCTCTCCTTGCTGCCCCAGGTCAGCCCAGCAGTTTCCAGTTCTTCTTCCATTGTTGGTCGCCATTTTTTGGTCTGCCAGTTTCTATTCCTTCCTAGCATCCAGGTCAGTGTTGGTTTTGTGGGATGTTCAGTTCATTATCTTCCTTAGGCAGGGGTTGTGAATGCTGGAGAGTCTATTGATGTCTTGCTGTATCATGTACCAGCGGTCCGAGCCATACAAGAGCATAGAGAGGACATTGGTCTACTAGATTCTGAGTTTTCTGTTTCGGGAGTATACTGATGATCTCCATAGCAATTGTAGATTTCCAAATGCTGACGCGGCTTTCCCAATCGTGTTTTGCTGTCTTCTTCTGCACATCCTTGGAGACTGACGATGCTCACACATAACACAATGCATGATGACACCGTTCACGTCAAACACTAACCACCCATCACAACACTGGTGTTAGACACAATGCATGATGACATCGTTCACGTCAAACACTAACCACCCATCACACCACTGGTGTTAGACACTACATATATATATATATATATATATATATATATATATATATATATATGGGCCAGTGGAGGTTTTTGTGCCCCCTCCCCGACTCGATTTCTGGATCCGCCCCGCATCATAAAACACAAGTCATAACACGTCACAATGGTCAATTGACACTAATCGCATCATACACATACCTTTCGACAGAAGCTGCCACCAGATGCGACATACTCAACCACTGGATAGATTCGGCGACACACTAATAACGAGTGTTCATAGATAGCTGTACGATCACCCAACTTCACCTCGGTTCACAACAATTATCGAATATATTATTAATTCAGAAGCGTCGATATAGGTTGAAACGCTCCAGGCAGGTGACACATCATCAACAGACCCGATGACAGATCGCACCATCAAGTGTTGACCTAGTATAGGTATTCGGTGCAAGTATGGTAAACCTTGGACAAAGTAAGGTACTTATAGTAACAGCACTCTCCACGATGGACACTGTACCATAAGTAAGCTGGGAAGCTGAGATTCACCAAAGATATAACATGGATTGAATGCGCATCAAACAAGGCACTATTCGACATATTACATGTAATTTGTTACATGTGACATCCAGCGCATTGATCACAGAACTTATATATTTAGGCACCTTCTTCACTCGGATCTTTCTTTACTTCAATGTATCGTTTCTGCATGGACACTATTATGTGTAGTCAGTTATTGGCTTTGTAATGTATCGTTTCTGCATGGACACTATTATGTGTAGTCAGTTATTGACTTTGTAATGTATCGTTTCTGCATGGACACTATTATGTGTAGTCAGTTATTTGCTTTGTAATGTATCGTTTCTGCGTGGACACTGTTATGTGTAGTCAGTTATTGGCTTTGTAATGTATCGTTTCTGCATGGACACTATTATGTGTAGTCAGTTATTGACTTTGTAATGTATCGTTTCTGTGTGGACACTGTTATGTGTAGTCAGTTATTGGCTTTGTAATGTATCGTTTCTGCATGGACACTATTATGTGTAGTCAGTTATTGACTTTGTAATGTATCGTTTCTGCGTGGACACTGTTATGTGTAGTCAGTTATTGGCTTTGTAATGTATCGTTTCTGCGTGGACACTATTATGTGTAGTCAGTTATTGGCTTTGTAATGTATCGTTTCTGCATGGACACTATTATGTGTAGTCAGTTATTTGCTTTGTAATGTATCGTATCTGCGTGGACACTGTTATGTGTAGTCAGTTATTGGCTTTGTAGTGTATCGTTTCTGCGTGGACACTATTATGTGTAGTCAGTTATTGGCTTTGTAATGTATCGTTTCTGCATGGACACTATTATGTGTAGTCAGTTATTGGCTTTGTAATGTATCGTTTCTGCGTGGAATCTATTATGTGTAGTCAGTTATTGGCTTTGTAATGTATCGTTTCTGCGTGGACACTATTATGTGTAGTCAGTTATTGGCTTTGTAATGTATCGTTTCTGCGTGGACACTATTATGTGTAGTCAGTTATTCGCTTTGTAATGTATCGTTTCTGCGTGGACACTGTTATGTGTAGTCAGTTATTGGCTTTGTAATGTATCGTATCTGCATGGACACTATTATGTGTAGTCAGTTACTGGCTTTGTAATGTATCGTTTCTGCGTGGACACTATTATGTGTAGTCAGTTATTGGCTTTGTAATGTATCGTTTCTGCGTGGACACTATTATGTGTAGTCAGTTATTGGCTTTGTAATGTATCGTTTCTGCGTGGACACTATTATGTGTAGTCAGTTATTAGCTTTGTAATGTATCGTTTCTGCGTGGACACTATTATGTGTAGTCAGTTATTCGCTTTGTAATGTATCGTTTCTGCATGGACACTATTATGTGTAGTCAGTTATTGGCTTTGTAATGTATCGTTTCTGCGTGGACACTATTATGTGTAGTCAGTTATTCGCTTTGTAATGTATCGTTTCTGCATGGACACTATTATGTGTAGTCAGTTATTGGCTTTGTAATGTATCGTTTCTGCGTGGACACTATTATGTGTAGTCAATTATTCGCTTTGTAATGTATCGTTTCTGCGTGGACACTATTATGTGTAGTCAGTTATTGACTTTGTAATGTATCGTTTCTGCATGGACACTATTATGTGTAGTCAGTTATTCGCTTTGTAATGTATCGTTTCTGCATGAACACTATTATGTGTAGTCAGTTATTTGCTTTGTAATGTATCGTTTCTGCGTGGACACTATTATGTGTAGTCAGTTATTGGCTTTGTAATGTATCGTTTCTGCGTGGACACTATTATGTGTAGTCAGTTATTGGCTTTGTAATGTATCGTTTCTGCGTGGACACTATTATGTGTAGTCAGTTATTGGCTTTGTAATGTATCGTTTCTGCGTGGACACTATTATGTGTAGTCAGTTATTGGCTTTGTAATGTATCGTTTCTGCGTAGACACTATTATGTGTAGTCAGTTATTCGCTTTGTAATGTAATTATCTCAAGGTTATAAATTTCGCAGTTTATCATAATCGTGACAGCGTTGTGTCGAAGTACAACAAATGCGGGATTTTGTTCGGTGACTCGATTAATCCGGCAGTCGCTGGCAGACGGTTAACACTATTGATCGGGTCTCATCGTCAAGCGCGGGTCACCAGTCCATCAGACATCAGACTGTCTCCGTGCAGGCCTTTGACGTACTAACTAACCACCGAGTAACACGCGGCCACTCGAGAACAGCGCTTGTAGTGCATAACGTGCAACAATAACGCGAAAGTAAATTTACCCAATAGAGCGCATGTAAATGGATTA
This sequence comes from Escarpia spicata, assembly GCA_963995525.1. Classification (NCBI taxonomy): domain Eukaryota; kingdom Metazoa; phylum Annelida; class Polychaeta; order Sabellida; family Siboglinidae; genus Escarpia; species Escarpia spicata. Next base: position 68,392,732 of record OZ023209.1, read on the forward strand.
TTGACCGGTCATTTGGGTCAATAACCTTTGGCAATATACGTAGTAGTGTACGTATGTTACATGTACATTGCTGCAAATAGATCACAATTAGGTCGGATCATAATGAAAATAAAGGAAGCGAAAAAGGCATGATGTCATTTCCTGGCACGTACCGATGTGCTTCTCGTTGTGACCACTGATTTCAATAAGAGAGAGAGAGAGAGGGGGAGGGAGGGAGGGAGGGAGGGAGGGAGGGAGGGAGGGAGGGAGGGAGGGAGGGAGGGAGAGATATTAGTCACAAGATATCCACCTTGCGACAAAGTGCGTTAACATCCGTCTGTATCCGTTTCGAAACCACTTACACCCTGCTCAAACGTCGAACTACGGATGGATGCTGACGGTAATTTAGCGCATCCTATGAACAAAGTGTCATATGTTGAGCAGGCACATGTGTGGCATGTGTGGCTGTCGGCACGCATCTCATCTGTAGCAAATTGTCTTGATGTGCCGCATTAGGCACTCCTATTTACACAAAATAAACCGTTATGGATGTCGGCTGACTCTCCGTCCCCCCCCCCCCCCACCACCTCACGCCCAACGATCCCCCGTAGGCATTATATACCTTGTCATTGTTTGAACAGATGTTCAACTTGCGTGAATGTCAAATGATGGTATAGAACCACGTATAAAATGCACACAGTAAAACAAGAAACACAGTACGTAGTCAACTCGTCAGTTATACTCTCATTTTGTTAAAACGAAACGTATCCATAATCGACTAGACTGTGGTATTTTGTTTATGCAATTATGTCATCTAGTTCCGATGAATTAATCGGAAAACTTTTTTTTGTTCGGACAATCCAAACAAGGCAACAGTGATTACGTGTACCATGACCATGTTGCTGTGTAGATCTAAGATAAATTACGGCTGCTCATTATTTCACAAGTTCCCTGATGGAAAGAACAAAGACTCGGTGGTTTTAGCAAAATCACGCACTTGTTTGTAAATCGGCTGCACTTAACAGTCTACATAAAAATATGTTAACCTAAAGATTTTACACTCTTGCGGACGTTACTGTCACACAGCAAGACGATACTTATTATTAATTAAAAGGCTGTCGGACGTATATTGTTATAAGCAGTTCGGAACACGTGCTTGCCAGCCGTTGCGTGCGTGCGTATGTGCTTGCGTGTTTGCGTGTTTGCGTGTGTGCGTGTGTGCGTGTGTGCGTGTGTGGGCGCTTGCAAGAATATACTATGTCGGCAAGAGTGTAATTTGCACCATCGTAAAAGCGTTGTTATTATGTCTGGTCGTAAAGGGAAAGCGACGTCGTGGCAACCACGTTATTCACAATAATCGCACTATTTGGCGTTCTACGCTCATTTCCGCGAGGTGCAGATTGGCCACGGTGCAACACTAGCGGCAATAACACTGATTGTGACTGACGTAAACTTCTCTGATTTAGAAAGTAAACTTAGCTGCAAGAGGTTCCACGGTGCAATTCCATGCTTCTGGATCAGCCGGATCTATGGACGGTTTTAGTGTGTTTCGTTATCAGGTGTGCCTTCTGAATTGTGTTGTACAATCCTGCCAATCCGATGTGTAAACCAATGAGCTGACAGTGAGGTTCCATGGTGCAGGTATAGGTGGTAGTTCGTGTGTGTTTCGGTCAATGAGAACTACGCGACTGCACGCTAACGAGTCGTGTACAATCGCGCATTGTAGTTACTGTGCAACGTTAAAAGGTCTACACAAAGTGGGTGAAACAGAGTATATGTATCAGTAGTTGTGTGCAGCTGTAAACTTCGCATGGGTTTAAATAATAAATTTGACAAATACCTTAATACCGTCTACATCAACACAGCCACTATGGTGACTACGATACAACATTGAACTCTCTCACCGTCTGCACCATCACAGCCACTATGGTGACTACGATACAACGTTCAACTCTCTCAACGTCTGCACCATCACAGCCACTATGGTGACTACGATACAACGTTGAACTCTCTCACCGTCTGCACCATCACAGCCACTATGGTGACTACGATACAACATTGAACTCTTTCATCACAGCCACTATGGTGACTACGATACAACGTTGACCTCCCTCACCGTCTGCATCAACACAGCCACTATGGTGAATACAATACAACGTTGAACTCTCTCAACGTCTGCACCATCACAGCCCCTATGGTGACTACGATACAACGTTGAACTCTCTCACCGTCTGCACCATCACAGCCACTATGGTGACTACGATACAACGTTGAACTCTCTCAACGTCTGCACCATCACAGCCACTATGGTGACTACGATACAACGTTGAACTCTCTCAACGTCTGCACCATCACAGCCACTATGGTGACTACGATACAACGTTCAACTCTCTCAACGTCTGCACCATCACAGCCACTATGGTGACTACGATACAACGTTCAACTCTCTCAACGTCTGCACCATCACAGCCACTATGGTGACTACGATACAACGTTGAACTCTCTCACCGTCTGCACCATCACAGCCACTATGGTGACTACGATGCAACGTTGACCTCTCTCACCGTCTACATCAACACAGCCACTATGGTGACTACGATACAACAATGAACTCTCTCAACGTCTGCACCATCACAGCCACTACGGTGACTACGATGCAACGTTGACCTCTCTCACCGTCTACATCAACACAGCCACTATGGTGACTACGATACAACATTGACCTCCCTCACCGTCTGCACCATCACAGCCACTATGGTGACTACGATACAACGTTCAACTCTCTCAACGTCTGCACCATCACAGCCACTACGGTGACTACGATACAACATTGACCTCCCTCACCGTCTGCACCATCACAGCCACTATGGTGACTACGATACAACGTTCAACTCTCTCAACGTCTGCATCATCACAGCCACTATGGTGACTACGATGCAACGTTGACCTCTCTCACCGTCTACATCAACACAGCCACTACGGTGACTACGATGCAACGTTGACCTCTCTCACCGTCTGCACCATCACAGCCACTACGGTGACTACGATGCAACGTTGACCTCTCTCACCGTCTACATCAACACAGCCACTACGGTGACTACGATGCAACGTTGACCTCTCTCACCGTCTGCACCATCACAGCCACTATGGTGACTACGATACAACATTGACCTCCCTCACCGTCTGCACCATCACAGCCACTATGGTGACTACGATAAAACATTGAACTCTCTCACCGTCTGCACCATCACAGCCACTATGGTGACTACGATGCAACGTTGACCTCTCTCACCGTCTGCACCATCACAGCCACTATGGTGACTACGATAGAACATTGACCTCCCTCACCGTCTGCACCATCACAGCCACTATGGTGACTACGATACAACATTGAACTCTCTCACCGTCTGCACCATCACAGCCTCTATGGTGACTACGATACAACGTTGAACTCTCTCAACGTCTGCACCATCACAGCCACTATGGTGACTACGATACAACGTTGAACTCTCTCAACGTCTGCACCATCATAGCCACTATGGTGACTACGATACAACGTTCAACTCTCTCAACGTCTGCACCATCACAGCCACTACGGTGACTACGATGCAACGTTGACCTCTCTCACCGTCTACATCAACACAGCCACTATGGTGACTACGATACAACATTGAACTCTTTCATCACAGCCACTATGGTGACTACGATACAACGTTGACCTCCCTCACCGTCTGCATCAACACAGCCACTATGGTGAATACAATACAACGTTGAACTCTCTCAACGTCTGCACCATCACAGCCCCTATGGTGACTACGATACAACGTTGAACTCTCTCACCGTCTGCACCATCACAGCCACTATGGTGACTACGATACAACGTTCAACTCTCTCAACGTCTGCACCATCACAGCCACTATGGTGACTACGATACAACGTTGAACTCTCTCAACGTCTGCACCATCACAGCCACTATGGTGACTACGATACAACGTTCAACTCTCTCAACGTCTGCACCATCACAGCCACTATGGTGACTACGATACAACGTTCAACTCTCTCAACGTCTGCACCATCACAGCCACTATGGTGACTACGATACAACGTTGAACTCTCTCACCGTCTGCACCATCACAGCCACTACGGTGACTACGATGCAACGTTGACCTCTCTCACCGTCTACATCAACACAGCCACTATGGTGAATACGATACAACATTGAACTTTCTCAACGTCTGCACCATCACAGCCACTACGGTGACTACGATGCAACGTTGACCTCTCTCACCGTCTACATCAACACAGCCACTATGGTGACTACGATGCAACGTTGACCTCCCTCACCGTCTGCAACATCACAGCCACTATGGTGACTACGATACAACGTTCAACTCTCTCAACGTCTGCACCATCACAGCCACTACGGTGACTACGATACAACATTGACCTCCCTCACCGTCTGCACCATCACAGCCACTATGGTGACTACGATACAACGTTCAACTCTCTCAACGTCTGCACCATCACAGCCACTATGGTGCCTACGATACAACATTGAACTCTCTCACCGTCTGCACCATCACAGCCACTATGGTGACTACAATACAACGTTGAACTCTCTCAACGTCTGCACCATCACAGACACTATGGTGACTACGATACAACGTTCAACTCTCTCAACGTCTGCACCATCACAGCCACTATGGTGACTACGATACAACGTTCAACTCTCTCAACGTCTGCACCATCACAGCCACTATGGTGACTACGATACAACGTTGAACTCTCTCAACGTCTGCACCATCACAGCCACTATGGTGACTACGATACAACATTGAACTCTCTCACCGTCTGCACCATCACAGCCACTATGGTGACTACAATACAACGTTGAACTCTCTCAACGTCTGCACCATCACAGCCACTATGGTGACTACGATACAACGTTCAACTCTCTCAACGTCTGCACCATCACAGCCACTATGGTGACTACGATACAACGTTCAACTCTCTCAACGTCTGCACCATCACAGCCACTATGGTGACTACGATACAACGTTGAACTCTCTCAACGTCTGCACCATCACAGCCACTATGGTGACTACGATACAACGTTGAACTTCTCTCAACGTCGCACCATCATAGCCACTATGGTGACTACGATACAACGTTCAACTCTCTCAACGTCTGCACCATCACAGCCACTATGGTGACTACGATACAACGTTGAACTCTCTCAACGTCTGCACCATCATAGCCACTATGGTGACTACGATACAACGTTGAACTCTCTCAACGTCTGCACCATCACAGCCACTATGGTGACTACGATACAACGTTCAACTCTCTCAACGTCTGCACCATCACAGCCACTATGGTGACTACGATACAACGTTCAACTCTCTCAACGTCTGCACCATCACAGCCACTATGGTGACTACGATACAACGTTCAACTCTCTCAACGTCTGCACCATCACAGCCACTATGGTGACTACGATACAACGTTCAACTCTCTCAACGTCTGCACCATCACAGCCACTATGGTGACTACGATACAACGTTCAACTCTCTCACCGTCTGCACCAACACAGCCACTATGGTGACTACGATACAACGTTCAACTCTCTCAACGTCTGCACCATCACAGCCAATATGGTGACTACGATACAACGTTCAACTCTCTCAACGTCTGCACCATCACAGCCACTATGGTGACTACGATACAACGTTCAACTCTCTCAACGTCTGCACCACCACAGCCACTATGGTGACTACGATACAACGTTCAACTCTCTCAACGTCTGCACCATCACAGCCACTATGGTGACTACGATACAACGTTCAACTCTCTCAACGTCTGCACCACCACAGCCACTATGGTGACTACGATACAACGTTCAACTCTCTCAACGTCTGCACCATCACAGCCACTATGGTGACTACGGTACAACGTTGAACTCTCTCACCGTCTGCACCATCACAGCCACTATGGTGACTACGATACAACGTTCAACTCCCTCAACGTCTACGTTAACACAGCCACTGTGGTGACTACGATACAACGTTGAACTTTTTCAACGTCTGCACCATCACATCCACTATGGTGACTACGATACAACGTTCAACTCCCTCTCCTCTCCGTCTGCACCATCCCAGCCACTATGGTGACTACGATACAACGTTCAACTCCCTCTCCTCTCCGTCTGCACCATCCCAGCCACTGCTTGCGACGCTAATTGCACTGATTTGCCACCACCTCAGGCAGCGTGCACAATACGTCATCCCGGGGCCGGCGAATTCGCCCTCACATCATTGTGAGTGATTCGTTCACTCGCCAAGGTCTGCCGCAAAGATACAACGAAGGAGGGTGTCGTGTATACATCAAGGCCCAGAGCTGAGTGAGGAGTGGGTAGCATGTATACATTACTGTGCTGAAAAAAGAAATCAAGTCTTGTGAGAGTGACAGTGCTACAGGGTGGGGGATTATCAAGTTTCTACTTCTGTGTCAACGATGATTCATCAGAATCTTATCATTCTCCACTTGCTCGTCCTACGACGGTCATTCATGCCTTTAAAAGGCGATTTATATAAGAACTCCCACATAGAGTGATTCACTACACACACTCACACACACACGCGCGCGCGCACGCACGCACACGAACTAAAAAGGTAAGTTCTTATATATAAGAGCTTACTTTTTTTTACTTTATGCAGTATCCAGTCTCCCAGGACTGCCCAAAGCGCTTTACACTTTAGATATGCATATCATACGTCTCTTGAATAGGATGTACCACGATAAGTACCACGGTAATGTAATACAAACGTATGCGATCCAATATAAAGAACGAAATCGGTACATGGAATGCGGAAAGGTCGTTCTCCCTATGCACAAGACTGAGTGGCTGAAAGGCCAAATATATTGACAGGAAAACATCTCATGAGAATAAATGTGATACGAACCGCAATGAATGCAATAAATAGCCAGAACAGATCAGGTAACGGCAGCTCCATAGGACAAGCAACGCTATTAGGCGATGTGAGGGCCGGTCGATAATATACTGTCTGATCTGACCTAATGCAGGACAACGGTCATAATGTCGCAAATAAATGTTACATTTGTGTGTGTGTGTGTGTGTGTGTGTGCGTGTGCGTGTGCGTGTGCGTGTGTGTGTGTGCGCGCGCGCGCGTGTGTGTGTCTTCACTTTACGTTTCCTGTTCATGTATGTCAAAGTGTACATGGTATTTAAATCATCTAATGAAAGGAGAATTAAACAAGAGTGGTCAGAAGAAGAAGACGAGGAAGGAGAAAACTGAGACGAGTAGACAGTGCAGAGCGAGATATGATAAGGGCATTTACAAAAGGCTGAGAATAGAAGACCATCGTTAAAAAAGGATACATACAGAACGAAATAGTAGAGAAGACCGAATGACGTGGACCCGCCCCGCGAGGGAGAACACGGCAGGTGAATAAGAAGACAAGGAGGGAGGAACGTACCCGATAGTGCCAACTCCACAACGAAGGCTGGCATCTCCCGACGTCGCAAAACAAATACAGCGCCAACCATATTTACGTACAAACAATTGCCTACTTTACACAAATAACCCAAGTGAGGTGTGTATATAATTATATGCATTGCATACACGTGTGTGCACGAGGCAGTTTGCTGCGAATGTTGACTGTCTCATAGATAAGTGATTCATCTTTACATTCAGCTCGTCAGATCTCGCTTGTTATCGTGTTGCACTGCGCGAGGACAATTTACATAACGTCATTCATATGAAATAAGAAAACAAGAAAACGGGATGTTATTTAACTTGTATTATTTATGTATATACCGACATCTCTGGAGCAGTAACCTGAGAGAGTTACTGCAATCGATAAACGTTCTCTACAGAGGTTGTGCTTATCGCGGTAATATCCTTTAGTCGTTATACGCGCCCGCCTCCAGACAAATCGGAAAATTGCTTTATGCAAATGTTCCCCGCCGAGCGTCGCGCGGCTCGCCTGTCTTCACTGTAACAGAGGCAACCTATGTAGATGTCATTGTCGCTATGCACACAACGTTGCACGGCCAGCATCTACAAATCGTGCAGAGTTGACTTTGAATTCATAAGAAATAGCTTCGTAGATTCGAAATGTCTTGTCATCTCATTTCAGCGTTGTCAGAATACGTTTACAAATACATGATACCCAGCAAATACTGGCGCCTGGGGTCACTGCCTGGCTTGAGCTCAGGAGGACTTGGTTTGAATGACTGGGGCATGAATACGTTGGTAGTAGTAGTAGTAGTAGTAGTAGTAGTACACTGTAATAGTAGCAGTTAAGCGTCGGAACGTAGTGAATATTGGCGGGTCTGAGGCTCATCAAAACCTCCAAATGCATCCCATTGTTGATATATTGGGGACTAAATATAGTTCCGATGCCTAGGCAATAAAGTATCCTTGAGAAAAATCCAACGTTTCCATGTGTTCTGTGTCCATCGCACGTTATCGCTACACATTCATGGTATCAATTATAAGAACACTTTATAAGGTAATGAAGAGTATTAGTAGATATGTTGACTCTCAATGCCGCATTGAGTGGTTTGAATCACGGGTTGAGGATTCACCATGTTATAACTAATAAAATTAGAATAACGTAATCGTTTACTTTTAAAGAACATGTCAGATGAGATGGATGCGGAGAATACAATTAACATATGATGACGGCACAGAGTATAGATTCCCTCTGCTTGGCACCAGAAGGCCTACCTGGGTAAATACGTATTCCCTCATGCGGTGTTGTATAGTTGTACTACAACTTACAGAGCGCAAGCTACTATGTTTTACGGAGAACCCGTCATATCCGAAATGCCTACCCTCAGAGTGCTCCATATAGTTCTAACAACATCTGACAGAATGATGCTAACGGTAGAAGCGTGCATACGCACGTACATGCGCACATTAGTAGGCATACATAACAAGAGCACAACACTAGTTGCCGGGGTTAGACATTGTCGTGTTGGTAAGCTAACCAGCTGTTGTACAAAACACCGGAACCCGAGCTGTTATAGAGCTGCTGTAGTGCTGTTATAGCGCTGCTGTAGTGCTGTTATAGAGCTGCTGTAGTGCTGTTATAGAGCTGCTGTAGTGCTGTTATAGAGCTGCTGTAGTGCTGTTATAGAGCTGCCGTAGTGCTGTTATAGAGCTGGTATAGTGCTGTTATAGAGCTGCTATAGTGCCGCGCGTGTCATCGATGTGACGTTTTAACAATGCTGCCTACACCAACAGTGAGTCGCTATTACACCAACAGAGAGTCGCTATTACACCAACAGAGAGTCGCTATTACACCAACAGAGATGCGTTATTACACCAACAGAGAGGCGATATTAAACCAACAGAGAGGCGCTATTACACTAACATAGCGGCGCTATTACACCAACAAAGAGTCGCTATTACACCAACAGAGATGCGTTATTACACCAACAGAGAGGCGATATTAAACCAACAGAGAGGCGCTATTACACTAACATAGCGGCGCTATTACACCAACAGAGAGGCGTTATTACACCAACAAAGAGGCGCCATTACACCAACAGAGAGGCGCAATTACAACGACCGTTTGAACAATGCGCTACAGGAAGTCTAGCAGTGTCTGCCAGATGCCGCGGTTCACTTGCCTCCTTCTATCTGCCAGATGCCGCGGTTCACTCGCCTCCGTCTATATGATAGATGCCGCGGTTAATTCGCCTGCTTCTATCTGACATATCCCGCGGTTCACTCGTCTGCTTCTAACTGACAGATGCCGCGGTTCACTCGCCTCCTTCTATCTGACAGATGCCGCGGTTCACTCGCCTCCTTCTATCTGACAGATGCAGCGGTTCACTCGCCTCCTTCTATCTGACAGATGCCGCGGTTCACTCGCCTCTTATAGCCTTTCCCTTCCTTCGACATGCAATATCTGATGATATCTGATTGGCGATTATGACGTATTAAAAGATAATATATAACGTATACAGATACTCGTATTAACTTACACAATTATGTCTTTTCTACCTGTCTTGGAAGATAGAAAGAATTAATTCAGCTGACTGACTATTGAGACACTGGGTGTGAGAGTGTAAGATTAAACTACTGCAGTGATGCTGACCGCCGTCCTTTGTTTGGTGCTCCGTTGAAGGATGTGTGCGAGTGTAAGATCAAACTACTGCAGTGGTGCTGACCGCCGTCCTTGGTTTGGTGCTCCGTTGAAGGATGTGTGCGAGTGTAAGATCAAACTCCTGCAGTGGTGCTGACCGCCGTCCTTGGTTTGGTGCTCCGTTGAAGGATGTGTGCGAGTGTAAGATCAAACTCCTGCAGTGGTGCTGACCGCCGACCTTTGTTTGGTGCGCCGTTGAAGGATGTGTGCGAGTGTAAGATCAAACTCCTGCAGTGGTGCTGACCGCCGTCCTTGGTTTGGTGCTCCGTTGAAGGATGTGTGCGAGTGTAAGATCAAACTCCTGCAGTGGTGCTGACCGCCGTCCTTTGTTTGGTGCGCCGTTGAAGGATGTGTGCGAGTGTAAGATCAAACTACTGCAGTGATGCTGACCGCCGTCCTTGGTTTGATGATCCGTTGATGGGCATGTGAGAGTGTAAGATCAAACTACAGCAGTCATGCTGACCGCCGTCCTTGGTTTAGTGCTCCGTTGATGGGTGTGTGAGAGTGTAAGATCAAACAACTGAGTGCAGTGGTGCTGACTGCCCTCCTTGATTTGGTGCTCCGTTGATGGGCGTGTGAAAGTGTACAATTAAACTCCTGCAGTGGTGGTGACCGCCGTCCTTGGTTTGGTGCTCCGTTGATGGGTGTACGCTAGATAGAATGATGTTATTAATGTTCGTCCTATGAATGCGTAAATATTTACTATTGTTATCTATTTATTTAATCAAAGCTCAACGGACACCGTCTACGATGAAGAGTTTTTAGAACGTGGCCATTGTGCAGTGTTTGACCGTTCGTTGAAAACACTCAGCGTATTGTGTGCCTGGACGTTTTGGATTTACTACATAGGCTCCTTCTCTCTGGGCTGAAGCAGAAGTTGAAAACAGCGACCTACTTACGGAGTTCGCCAGACAAATTCTTTTATGTGGGTGTTGTGTTACCCTAACAACTATGCACAAGTAGTGTTGTTTGACTACTGCTATTCTAACACAATGCCCATCCACTTCATTTTAAAGGATGGCATAATATCCGGTGTTTTATCTGCTGCATCGAAGGGCACTCTTCGATATATTCTTATCAAATTGGTAAAAGGAGGTAGAAAAAGAAACTACGCTAAAAGCGGAGTGATCTCATCAATTAAAAAAAACGCGACGTCTCTTATATGTTCAAGTCTCCACCCTCCCACCAATACACAATGTCTCATATCGGTTCAAGTCTCCACCCTCCCACCAATACGTCATGTCTCATATCGGTTCGAGTCTCCACCCTCCCACCAATACGTCATGTCTCATATCGGTTCAAGTATCCACCCTCCCACCAATACGTCGCGCCTCATATCGGTTCAAGCCAATACCTGGTGTGGTACGTGTGATTTATCCATTTCAATACGGCTACCAATATCAGTCGGATTAACTGAAGCGACATTATTGCCACAATATTACAGCCGTCACGCTGCGGGGTTCTGATGTTCACAAGCATCAATATGCATTAATATTGGTCCCATTCGATAGGTGGCTTCACACTATAGATTTTCCCCTCGCGATACGTGGATACGATCTGACCGTCACTCACACACTGGTCATGGGTTACGTGGTTGTAAGGTAAGCAAGTTTGCTGGACGTTACACGTTGTACACAATACAGTACAGTGAGTACACTATGGTTCACAAACCAAAATGCGACAAGTTTGACTCGACCAGCCACATTCACAAGCCAGATCGTGTGAAGCCGGCTGTGAGTCAATGTATGGAACACCACTACACACGCAGTTAGGCAAATATATCGCAAGATGGAGGTGTCCTGACAGCTGGAATATGTTCCGAGTGGCGCTATCGATTCGCAGTGTTTATTGTTCCCGTGTAGCGCGTCGATTGACTTCGGACGGCTTATCGTTTGAACTCAGTTGTTTATTTACGGAATATAGCTGCATCAGTATACGTTTCGCGATGCGAACATTCTCGCCAGACAAGTAAGTTTGTTTCCCGGCTGAGGTCACCGTCCACATTTCTCCTTCGAGGATACAGCAGCCAATTCCATTTCCCGATCTTACTAAGGGCATCACCGTCTCTAATGACGTCACATCCCCTAATTTAGGTGTCTTTCGCCGGTCACCATTCGAAGAAAGGCGACTTTGCAACTGTTCGCACTGCGATGTTCGAAATTGGAATGTATCGTCTAATTGTCTAGTCTGGCACCGTGTTATCTACGTTAAGGTGCACACGACACGAACTGACCACGACGAAGTAGGCTTATCATTCACTGTCACACATGTACATCCAGCAACGGGTTGTCAGAGAAGAACTGCTGCACATGTGTTTATGAAAATGCGTTATGCATGCAATGCCACGGCTTTGACACTTCCCTCGTCCCGCGCCTCATTGAAAGCATGTCGTGTAGCCTAGGATATATGATGTATAAAAATAATTCGCGAGAAATTTATGCGAGATGCAATTTTTTATAAATTGAATTTGTCGCCCGTTATACGCGACGAAAGTGTATGCACGCGGAAGTGATTTATATCGGATTTCAAGGCAATATGCTGAATATAGGCGATATGTACGTTAGATGGACGTAGTGTACGCGAGCATGCCGGTAACATGTGGTGCCGACCATAAGTGTCAAGCTGCAGTGGGTATATACTGGTTGTCTCACTTTCCTGGCGATCCAAATGTCAGGTTGCTGGCATTTTGTAAAGCATAGAGCAATATGATTCAGTGTCACTGGAACTCTGTCCCACACAACAAGGTGTCGCCTCAAAAACTGTGCACAACAACTCTAGCAGCGTGTTACTTACTTATCCTCTTCATCCCTAATGGGACATAAGGCTTCGACAATTTCTCTCCACCGGGTTCGGTCTTTTGCAACGGACTGTGCCTCGCCCCACGAAAGCTTCATCTCAGCCAGTTCTGTTATCACTGTCCTACGCCAGGTGGTATTTGGGCGTCCAGACTTTCTCTCCCCAGGTGGAGTCCATCTCAACGCGACTTTAGGAATGCGATATTTTATTAGGCCAGAATATCCGGCAGATCTTCAACAGGCATCTACTGTGGAAGGCATCGATCTTTGTCATGTCCCCTTTTAGATCTCGCCAGCACCCTGAGCCATAAAGTAAGAGAGACTTCACGATACTGTTATAGAGCTTTATCTTTGTTTTCAAGTTATACTGCTTTGACTTCCAAAATGGTCTGACGTTTGGCAAAAGCGCAGCGGGCTTTCCCTAATCTTGCTTTGATGAGTTTTTGGGCTCCATTGTCTCTACTGAGGAGACAACCCAGGTACGTAAAGTCCTCTATAAACTCAAGTGGTTCACCATTAATGATAACAGGTGCAGCTGGTGTGGTGTTGATACACATCACTTGTGTCTTGGTGGTACTAATGTTAAGCCAAGTTTGCTTTGCATAGCTGTCTAGTCTATCCGTGTTCTCTTGCAGATGGTCAAGCTTTACTGAGAGAACTGCAAGGTCATCGGCAAAGTCGAGGTCTTCTAACTTGGAGAAAAAAGTCCACTGGATGCCTCTGGGTTTATCTGTTGTAGTTGTTCGCATAACCCAGTCGGTGACGACCAAGAAGCAGCGTGTAGACACAGTTTATATTAACTTCTGCACAAAGCTTAACTGGCAAGTGATGTTTATATACTACTACTACTAATAATAATAGCACTTTTTTTTTTTAAAGAGAAAGCGTAATTTCTTTCGTTGCTCTCAGTTTCATATACACAGTGAACATAGTTGAATTGCAATTCGCAATGAATTGAATGTTGTATAATGCAGTTCCATTTTGGCGATCACCTACGTAACGAGAAGACCAAGGGAACCAAAGGGACTATATTGTGTCTGGCGGTAAGGCTATTGCAGCGACTGCTGATATATCCGAAGTCGCAGGAAGTTTGTTCACGGGCTGTCACTGTCGCTACGTGCATGCCACTGCAGCAAACGACTGTCCGGGTGGTCTATGGTCTGATGTTCACGACGTGCACCGTATACACTCAGATCTATCGCATCAAACGACTCTACTGATGTTCACGACGTGCACCGTATACACTCAGATCTACCGCAGCAAACGACTCTACTGATGTTCACAACGTGCACCGTATACACTCAGATCTACCGCACCAAACGACTCTACTGATGTTCACGACGTACACCGTATACACTAATATCTACTGCACCAAACGACTCTACTGATGTTTACAATGTGCACCAAACGACTCTACTGATGTTTACAACGTGCACCGTATACACTCGGATCTACCGTAGCAAACGACTCTACTGATGTTTACAACGTGCACCGTATACACTCGGATCTACCGTAGCAAACGACTCTACTGATGTTTACAACGTGCACCGTATACACTCGGATCTACCGCACCAAACGACTCTACTGATGTTCACAACGTGCACCGTATACACTCGGATCTACCCCAGCAAACGACTCTACTGATGTTCACAACGTGCACCGTATACACTCGGATCTACCGCAGCAAACGAATCTACTGATGTTCACAACGTGCACCATATACACTCGGATCTACCGCAGCAAACGACTCTACTGATGTTCACGACGTGCACCGTATACACTCAGATCTACCGCAACAAACGACTCTACTGATGTTCACAACGTGCACCGTATACTCTCAGATCTACCGCAACAATTGCTGGAGTCCCAATAGCTCTGTCTGGGCAGCATCATTGTCATCAGGTGTAGGTGTCCGTGGGACAGTGACTGGGCCTGTGCCATATAACCCATATTTGTTTGATCCAATGTTTTTTCGGATGTATCTGATGAACTCCTGTTCAACAGCTTCCAGGCAGTCAAAGGTGACCTCCGCAACATCTGAAGACGTCTTGGTAATGTTTCCAACAAGATAAAGGTACCCAAAGAAATGTTGAGTTTCCATTGTTACGAATCAATGGTCAAGCTTTCCATTGAAATTCAAAGTTCAGCGGATTAAGTTGCCAAACATATGCACGACGTAGGCCAGTCGATAGTCTCAACTATCTTGTGGCCAAGTTGAGAGCAGATCCACTTTGTTTGGCTTATGGGAGAAAAGCTACATTTCACCGATGTTCTTAAAAAGGCGACAATTGAGGGTCATTTACAATATATAAGTTACAGGTTTTGTAACTTAAAAAAAATTATAATATGAGTGATCATGGTCTAAGCACAAAATACAATTAGCTGATTTCAATAGTGTGAGATTTCTTTCTCCCTGCTATTTCCAAAGAAACAAGATAACTAATGATGACTCCACCATTGCTTACGCATTTAGAAAATCGTGTGCGATTAATTGTAAGGTTTAGTGTATACGACTAAAAATTACACAGAGTCGTAGGACAACTTGCCAACCGACCTCCTAGGAGGTCATGACCCCAGTTTGAGAATCGCTGCTCTACGGCAACGTGGCGGTCTGCTTAGCGTAAGCAATTCATCGTGGGTTGTACTACTAATGGAAATGACAGCTATATTACCCGATCAATGCTCCCAGCGCAAGGTACGGGCAAATACGGCTGATACCTTAGATTCGCTTAAGAAATGTTTTCTTTAGTCGATAAAAATAACGTAATGCGATACCCAAGGCAGAACCACTACATTACCGTGGACGGCGACAACGATCTCTTCTGTTTGAGAATGTCGACTGTAGCATCATTCCAGGGATATCGGCTAACATAATTCAAATTTTTTAAATGTTTTAAACCGATCAATACTATTCTGAATTACTATGGATAAAACAACAACAACAACAGCAGCTACACCAACAACAATAAACTACAACAACATATATAACAACAACAAACAACAACAACAAACAACAGCAATCTTTGGTAGACCCTGATCAGTCCACAGTTTCGTCTTGACCTGTACACCTAAGTAACTGTTTTCTGCTGGCTGCGGGAAACGCAAAACGAATTACAACACTACAAGTAGGCCTACAGGCATTTATATTTACAATTCAACAAGTTTTTATTACAGAAAACTGAGGTCATCGCTACGATAACAAATTCAATAACGTGTTTGTCAGCCGTTTCCACATCGGTCAATACAATTGTTCTATTTCAACGTTCGTTCAACTAATAACACAGCCGCATCACCCGCACCGACTGACAGACTCGTATTCTGAACTGGTTCATAACAATACACGTCCGACAGCATTACCGCGGCGATGACGTCACATTAGGGACCGGTATGGAAATTGGAAGAGACTGGTGGATATCAGATATGAAAGACGATAAACTGGGTCATACATCAGGCGTACATAAGTAAACCGTCTAACTTGTACCGTGACGTGTATATACAGTTAAAACATGGAAGTTTCACAGAAAAACACGGTCACCTAGCTATAATGATGGAGTGTATGCGGCAATAAAAGAATGAGTGTCGGAATTAGTGGGATAACTTTACAAGAACATTAACAACGAGAGCGCGCGCGCGCGCACGCACACACACACACACACACACACACACACACACACACACACACACACACACACACACACACACACACACACACACACACACACACACACACACACACGAGTGTGTATATGGGTGTGTAAATGAGTGAGTAAATGAATACAGTGGAACCTCGCATTACGGTCACCCTTGTAACACATCTACCTAAGGTCACCCTCCAACAGTCCCAAATTATTTCCACATAGAGTAAAGGATATCATTCTCGCTAATACGGCCACCTCGCTATTCATATCATTTTTGTCCAGTCCCAAAGGTGACCTTAATAGCGAGGTTCCACTGTAGTTGAGTGCATTATGTATACGCGTGTTTTCGTGCCGCAAACGTCCACGCTCACACGCACTCGTACGCACGCACACGTACGCACGCAAGCACGCACACACTCAAACACACATTAGTGTGTGTTTCTGTTTATTGGTTTTTGTTTATTGGAATTTGAGTCGTACATGACGCATACAGACGTAATAAATTTATTCGTCCTGCGAATTATGATGGAGCGGTGTCGCTTATAGTGGGAATACATGAATACATTACGTCACGTGTTCTTGAGGAAATACCACTGACGTTGTCACAATTGGAAAAAACTGCCTCCCGTTTTTTCTTCAGGAAATTAGATGATATCGATCGAGTTACGCACGGTTGTTTTTTATTGCCGTTGTTTCTGTTGTCATATAAAGACGGTGCACTCGCGAGTGGGCAGAAGAGTCTGCTGAAACTGTTTCTGTTGTCAACAGGTAGTTGACACAAAGACGATGCACTCGCGAGTGGACAAAAGAGTCTGCTGAAACTGTTTCTGTTGTCAACAGATAGTTGACACAAAGACGGTGCACTCGCGAGTGGACAGAAGAATCTGCTGAAACTGTTTCTGTTGTCAACAAGGGAAAGAGAGAATAACAAAAGTCGACGCAAAAAAACCGCGCCAGATTTGACGTGTTTTCTTGTTTACCGTGGACGGGAATATCATGACTATGGTTCTTGCCGACACGTTGGCTTGTTTGTGACGTTGAGTGGGCCGATGGCGGCAATATCGTCGCCTATCGAACGCCGTTTAATGGTTGAATCACCAGGATCTCGGAGCGACTCAAGATGTTTTGCAGATAAAGCGGTTTGTGGGCGGCTTTGTGTGGTTTAATCAGACGGCCAAATGAGTGGGGGTCGTATCAACATGGCATGCTCGATTGTTTCACATTTGAAACCGAACCTTCGCAAAGATTCCTCTCCTCCTGGCGATTACAGTAATCAAGTTGCCATAATCGCCAGGGATCTCTGTGTGACACAAAATGGCATGTTGTATCTTTGGGCAATGGTTGAATATAATAAAGACACGTAACGTTGTCCGGTCAAAAGTGAAAGTGGCGGTTTCTCAGGTCGATACTCGATAATCGAATCTCAATATTGTCATAATTCAACGTTGCATCCCTACACAAACAGTCGAGAGATCAATCGCCAAGGGGCCATTATTAAGACGTGATATAATACCGTACGCGACATGAGCAGCTGTGTAGATATAAATAACATCATGACGTACGATTATATTTTCGGTCGCCAACATGCTATGTCAGAATGTAATTAATTGTTTGTTTGGCTTTCACAACATTACTCAGCTATTTCAGCAGCATAAACAGATCGATATTAAATTCCTGCAACACTTTACGGGCAACAGTTGAGTGAGCTAGAACTGTCTATCCCTACTCCCACCTGTCTCTCCTACTCCAATACAACCTATCTCTCCTACTCCACTACAACCTATCTCTCCTTCTCCACCTCAACCTATCTCTCCTACTCCACTACAACCTATCTCTCCTTCTCCACTCCCACCTATCTCTCCTACTCCACTACAACCTATCTCTCCTACTCCACCACAACCTATCTCTCCTTCTCCACTCCCACCTATCTCTTCTACTTCACTACAACCTATCTCTCCTTCTTCTCCACTTCCACATAACTCTACTTCTCCACTCCCACCTATCTCTCCTTCTCCACTCCCACCTATCTCTCCTACTCCACTACAACCTATCTCTCCTTCTCCACTCCCACCTATCTCTCCTACTCCACTACAACCTATCTCTCCTTCTTCTCCACTTCCACCTATCTCTCTTTCTTCTCCACTTCCACCTATCTCTCCTTCTCCACTCCCACCTATCTCTCCAACTCCACTACAACCTATCTCTCCTTCTCCACTCCCACCTATCTCTCCTACTCCACTACAACCTATCTCTCCGTCTCCAGTCCCAACTATCTCTCCTACTCCACTACAACCTATCTCTCCTTCTCCACTCCCACCTGTCTCTCCTACTCCACTACAACCTATCTCTCCTACTCCACCACAACCTATCTCTCCTTCTCCACTCCCACCTATCTCTCCTACTTCACTACAATCTATCTCTCCTTCTTCTCCACTTCCACATATCTCTACTTCTCCACTCCCACCTATCTCTCCTTCTCCACTCCCACCTATCTCTCCTACTCCACTACAACCTATCTCTCCTTCTCCACTCCCACCTATCTCTCCTACTCCACAACAACCTATCTCTCCTTTTCTCCACTTCCACCTATCTCTCTTTCTTCTCCACTTCCACCTATTTCTCCTTCTCCACTCCCACCTATCTCTCCTACTCCACTACAACCTATCTCTCCTTCTCCACTCCCACCTATCTCTCCTACTCCACTACAACCTACCTCTCCGTCTCCAGTCCCAACTATCTCTCCTACTCCACTACAACCTATCTCTCCTTCTCCACTCCCACCTATCTCTCCTACTCCACTACAATCTATCTCTCCTACTCCACTACAACCTATCTCTCCTTCTCCACTCCCACCTATCTCTCCTACTCCACTACAACCTACCTCTCCGTCTCCAGTCCCAACTATCTCTCCTACTCCACTACAACCTATCTCTCCTTCTCCACTCCCACCTATCTCTCCTACTCCACTACAACCTATCTCTCCTACTCCACCACAACCTATCTCTCCTTCTCCACTCCCACCTATCTCTCCTACTTCACTACAACTTATCTCTCCTTCTTCTCCACTTCCACATATCTCTACTTCTCCACTCCCACCTATCTCTCCTTCTCCACTCCCACCTATCTCTCCTACTCCACTACAACCTATCTCTCCTTCTCCACTCCCACCTATCTCTCCTACTCCACTACAACCTATCTCTCCTTCTTCTCCACTTCCACCTATCTCTCTTTCTTCTCCACTTCCACCTATCTCTCCTTCTCCACTCCCACCTATCTCTCCTACTCCACTACAACCTATCTCTCCTTCTCCACTCCCACCTATCTCTCCTACTCCACTACAACCTATCTCTCCGTCTCCAGTCCCAACTATCTCTCCTACTCCACTACAACCTATCTCTCCTTCTCCACTCCCACCTATCTCTCCTACTCCACTACAATCTATCTCTCCTACTCCACTACAAACTATCTCTCCTACTCCACCACAACCTATCTCTCCTTCTCCACTCACACCTATCTCTCCTACTCCACTACAGCCTATCTCTCCTTCTTCTCCACTTCCACCTATCTCTACTTCTCCACTCCCACCTATCTCTCCTACTCCACTACAACCTATCTCTCCTTCTCCACTCCCACCTATCTCTACTACTCCACTACAACCTATCTCTCCTTCTCCACTCCCACCTATCTCTCCTACCCCACTACAACCTATCTTTCCTTCTCCACTCCAACCTATCTCTCCTACTCCACTACAACCTATCTCTCCTACTCCACCACGACCTATCTCTCCTTATCCGCTCCCACCCATCTCTCCTACTCCACTACAACCTTTCTCTCCTTCTTCTCCACTCCCACCTATCTCTCCTACTCCACTACAACCTTTCTCTCCTTCTTCTCCACTCCACCTATCTCTACTTCTCCACTCCCACCTATCACTTCTACTCCACTACAACCTATCTCTCCTACTCCACTACAACCTATCTCTCCTACTCCACCACAACCTATCTCTCCTTCTCCACTCCCACCTATCTCTCCTACTCCACTACAACCTATCTCTCCTTCTTCTCCACTCCCTCCTAGCTCTCCTTCTCCACTCCCACCTACCTCTCCTTCTCCACTTCCATATATCTCTCCTTCTCCACTCCCACCTAGCTCTCCTTCTCCACTCCCACCTAGCTCTCCTTCTCCACTCCCAACTAGCTCTCCTTCTCCACTCCCACCTAGCTCTCCTTCTCCATTCCCACCTACCTCTCCTTCTCCACTTTCACCTATCTCTCCTTCTCCACTCCCACCTAGCTCTCCTTCTCCACTCCCATCTAGCTCTCCTTCTCCATTCCCACCTAGTTCTCCTTCTCCACTCCCACCTAGCTCTCCTTCTCCACTCCCACCTATCTCTCCTTCTCCACTCCCACCTACCTCTCCTACTCCACCCCACCCATCTCTCCTTCTTCATCCCCATCTATATCTCCTTCTCAATTCCCATCTATCTCTCATTCCTACCCCCACGTCTTTAACCATCCCACGTCGTTAACCATTACTATTTCATTCATTCCAAATTTTAAACGACACACGTAGTTTAATACCGTTTAATAGATTAATCGGTCTTTTGTGATGGATTTGAAGCAGCGTTGAAATAAAGAAAATGTGATGTTCTTTGACGGAAAGAAATGGGAGAAGCGGATTTTTGGAGCTATCCAGTGGCATTGTTATTTGAGTTAACGTTTGGGCTGGCAAGTGTTGAACGGGTCAAATATCTTCATTGGTAATCAGTGCGGCTCCACGCGACTTGTCGGCTGCAGAGGAACACATGTGTTTAGAAATACTCATTTTCCTGTTGACGAAACAAGACAGCTAGACGATGGAGGTGCAGATACGATTACATGCAGATCTACATGCACGAACTTTGAATATGGCGTATTTATTGGAAGTGTGCAAACTTTGTGCTGTGACGTAAATCCGTCCCCGATATACAAAATCCGATAGTCTCTACGTCACAATGGTAAATAACAGGACACAAGACCCGTGAAACATTACCTGATAGTGTCGACGTGCAAAATCGCACTCCCCTGCAGCAATGATAAACACTGTCGCGCTTGTTACGTTGTTCCATATCTTGCAAAAGATCCTAGCCTACATGATATACATAAAAGTTGCGGTTCAAAATATAAGCCTTTGACAGCAGTTTGACATCAGTTCCTTTATTGGATACAGCTGTTGTTTATGCACACTAAATACAACCTGTTGTCATAATTGTACAAGGCCCTTGATAGTAGAAGGGAACATAACAAAACTATCTGCTGTTTATGCACCCTACATAGAGCCCACTATCATAAATGTAGAAGGGAACAAAGCACAACAATCTGTTGTTTATGCACCCTACATACAGCCTCCCTTCATCACTGTAGAAGGGAACACAACACAACAACAGATTGTTGTGTTGTGTTCCCTTCTACAGTTATGAAGGGAGACTGTATTTAGGGAGTATAAACTCCCTAACTACAGTCTCCCTTCATAATTGTAGAAGGGAACACAACACAACAATTTGTTGTTTATACTCCCTAAATACAGTCTCCACTCATAATTCTAGAATGGAACACAACACAACAATCTGTTGTTTATATTCCCTAAATACAGTCTCCCTTCATAACTGTAGAAGGGAACACAACACAACAATCTGTTGTTTATATTCCTAATACAGCCTCCCTTCATAACTGTAGAAGAGAACACAACACAACAATATGTTGTTTATACTCCCTAAATACAGCCTCCCTTCATAACTGTAGAAGGGAACACAACACAACAATCTGTTGTTTATATTCCCTAAATACAGCCTCCCTTCATAACTGTAGAAGGGAACACAACACAACAATATGTTGTTTATACTCCCTAAATACAGTCTCCCTTCATAACTGTAGAAGGGAACACAACACAACAATCTGTTGTTTATATTCCCTAAATACAGTCTCCCTTCATAACTGTAGAAGGGAACACAACACAACAATCTGTTGTTTATACTCCCTAAATACAGCCTCCCTTCATAACTGTAAAAGGGAACACAACACAAAATCTTTTGTTTATACTCCCTAAATACAGCCTCCCTTCATAACTGTAGAAGGGAACACAACACAACAATCTGTTGTTTATACTCCCTAAATACAATCTCCCTTCATAACTGTAGAAGCGAACACAACACAACAATCTGTTGTTTATACTCCCTAAATACAGCCTCCCTTCATAACTGTAGAAGGGAACACAACACAACAATCTGTTGTTTATACTCCCTAAATACAGCCTCCCTTCATAAATTTAGAAGGGAACACAACACAACAATCTGTTGTTTATACTCCCTAAATACAACCTCCCTTCATAACTGTAGAAGGGAACACAACACAACAATCTGTTGTTTATACTCCCTAAATACAGCCTCCCTTCATAACTGTAGAAGGGAACACAACACAACAATCTGTTGTTTATACTCCCTAAATACAGCCTCCCTTCATAACTGTAGAAGGGAACACAACACAACAATCTGTTGTTTATACTCCCTAAATACAATCTCCCTTCATAACTGTAGAAGGGAACACAACACAACAATCTGTTGTTTATATTCCCTAAATACAGTCTCCCTTCATAACTTTAGAAGGGAACACAACACAACAATCTGTTGTTTATACTCCCTAAATACAGCCTCCCTTCATAACTGTAAAAGGGAACACAACACAAAATATGTTGTTTATACTCCCTAAATACAGCCTCCCTTCATAACTGTAGAAGGGAACACAACACAACAATCTGTTGTTTATACTCCCTAAATACAATCTCCCTTCATAACTGTAGAAGGGAACACAACACAACAATCTGTTGTTTATACTCCCTAAATACAGCCTCCCTTCATAACTGTAGAAGGGAACACAACACAACAATCGGTTGTTTATATTCCCTAAATACAGCCTCCCTTCATAACTGTAGAAGGGAACACAACACAACAATCTGTTGTTTATACTCCCTAAATACAGTCTCCCTTCATATCTGTAGAAGGGAACACAACACAACAATCTGTTGTTTATACTCCCTAAATACAATCTCCCTTCATAACTGTAGAAGGGAACACAACACAACAATCTGTTGTTTATACTCCCTAAATACAGTTTCCACTCATAATTCTAGAATGGAACACAACACAACAATCTGTTGTTTATATTCCCTAAATACAGTCTCCCTTCATAACTGTAGAAGGGAACACAACACAACAATCTGTTGTTTATATTCCTAATACAGCCTCCCTTAATAACTGTAGAAGAGAACACAACACAACAATCTGTTGTTTATACTCCCTAAATACAGCCTCCCTTCATAACTGTAGAAGGGAACACAACACAACAATCTGTTGTTTATACTCCCTAAATACAATCTCCCTTCATAACTGTAGAAGGGAACACAACACAACAATCTGTTGTTTATATTCCCTAAATACAGTCTCCCTTCATAACTGTAGAAGGGAACACAACACAACAATCTGTTGTTTATACTCCCTAAACACAACCTCCCTTCATAACTGTAGAAGGGAACACAACTCAACAATTTGTTGTTTATACTCCCTAAATACAGCCCACTGTCATAACTGTAGAAGGGAACACAACACAACAATATATTGTTTATATTCCCTAAATACAGTCTCCCTTCATAACTGTAGAAGGGAACAAAACACAACAATCTGTTGTTTATACTCACTAAATACAGCCTCCCTTCATAACTGTAGAAGGGAACACAACACAACAATCTGTTGTTTATATTCCTAATACAGCCTCCCTTCATAACTGTAGAAGAGAACACAACACAACAATCTGTTGTTTATACTCCCTAAATACAGCCTCCCTTCATAACTGTAGAAGGGAACACAACACAACAATCTGTTGTTTATACTCCCTAAATACAGCCTCCCTTCATAACTGTAGAAGGGAACACAACACAACAATCTGTTGTTTATACTCCCTAAATACAATCTCCCTTCATAACTGTAGAAGGGAACACAACAAAACAATCTGTTGTTTATACTCCCTAAATACAGTTTCCACTCATAATTCTAGAATGGAACACAACACAACAATCTGTTGTTTATATTCCCTAAATACAGTCTCCCTTCATAACTGTAGAAGGGAACACAACACAACAATCTGTTGTTTATATTCCTAATACAGCCTCCCTTAATAACTGTAGAAGAGAACACAACACAACAATCTGTTGTTTATACTCCCTAAATACAGCCTCCCTTCATAACTGTAGAAGGGAACACAACACAACAATCTGTTGTTTATACTCCCTAAATACAATCTCCCTTCATAACTGTAGAAGGGAACACAACACAACAATCTGTTGTTTATATTCCCTAAATACAGTCTCCCTTCATAACTGTAGAAGGGAACACAACACAACAATCTGTTGTTTATACTCCCTAAATACAACCTCCCTTCATAACTGTAGAAGGGAACACAACTCAACAATTTGTTGTTTATACTCCCTAAATACAGCCCACTGTCATAACTGTAGAAGGGAACACAACACAACAATATATTGTTTATATTCCCTAAATACAGTCTCCCTTCATAACTGTAGAAGGGAACAAAACACAACAATCTGTTGTTTATACTCACTAAATACAGTCTCCCTTCATAACTGTAGAAGGGAACACAACACAACAATCTGTTGTTTATACTCCCTAAATACAGCCTCCCTTCATAACTGTAAAAGGGAACACAACACAAAATCTTTTGTTTATACTCCCTAAATACAGCCTCCCTTCATAACTGTAGAAGGGAACACAACACAACAATCTGTTGTTTATACTCCCTAAATACAATCTCCCTTCATAACTGTAGAAGCGAACACATCACAACAATCTGTTGTTTATACTCCCTAAATACAGCCTCCCTTCATAACTGTAGAAGGGAACACAACACAACAATCTGTTGTTTATACTCCCTAAATACAGCCTCCCTTCATAAATTTAGAAGGGAACACAACACAACAATCTGTTGTTTATACTCCCTAAATACAACCTCCCTTCATAACTGTAGAAGGGAACACAACACAACAATCTGTTGTTTATACTCCCTAAATACAACCTCCCTTCATAACTGTAGAAGGGAACACAACACAACAATCTGTTGTTTATACTCCCTAAATACAGCCTCCCTTCATAACTGTAGAAGGGAACACAACACAACAATCTGTTGTTTATACTCCCTAAATACAGCCTCCCTTCATAACTGTAGAAGGGAACACAACACAACAATCTGTTGTTTATACTCCCTAAATACAATCTCCCTTCATAACTGTAGAAGGGAACACAACACAACAATCTGTTGTTTATATTCCCTAAATACAGTCTCCCTTCATAACTTTAGAAGGGAACACAACACAACAATCTGTTGTTTATACTCCCTAAATACAGCCTCCCTTCATAACTGTAAAAGGGAACACAACACAAAATATGTTGTTTATACTCCCTAAATACCCCTTCATAACTGTAGAAAGGAACACAACACAACAATCTGTTGTTTATACTCCCTAAATACAATCTCCCTTCATAACTGTAGAAGGGAACACAACACAACAATCTGTTGTTTATACTCCCTAAATACAGCCTCCCTTCATAACTGTAGAAGGGAACACAACACAACAATCGGTTGTTTATATTCCCTAAATACAGCCTCCCTTCATAACTGTAGAAGGGAACACAACACAACAATCTGTTGTTTATACTCCCTAAATACAGTCTCCCTTCATATCTGTAGAAGGGAACACAACACAACAATCTGTTGTTTATACTCCCTAAATACAATCTCCCTTCATAACTGTAGAAGGGAACACAACACAACAATCTGTTGTTTATACTCCCTAAATACAGTTTCCACTCATAATTCTAGAATGGAACACAACACAACAATCTGTTGTTTATATTCCCTAAATACAGTCTCCCTTCATAACTGTAGAAGGGAACACAACACAACAATCTGTTGTTTATATTCCTAATACAGCCTCCCTTAATAACTGTAGAAGAGAACACAACACAACAATCTGTTGTTTATACTCCCTAAATACAGCCTCCCTTCATAACTGTAGAAGGGAACACAACACAACAATCTGTTGTTTATACTCCCTAAATACAGCCTCCCTTCATAACTGTAGAAGGGAACACAACACAACAATCTGTTGTTTATACTCCCTAAATACAGCCTCCCTTCATAACTGTAGAAGGGAACACAACTCAACAATCTGTTGTTTATACTCCCTAAAAACAGCCTCCCTTCATAACTGTAGAAGGGAACACAACAAAACAATTTGTTGTTTATACTCCCTAAATACAGCCCACTGTCAAAACTGTAGAAGGGAACACAACACAACAATATATTGTTTATATTCCCTAAATACAGTCTCCCTTCATAACTGTAGAAGGGAACAAAACACAACAATCTGTTGTTTATACTCACTAAATACAGCCTCCCTTCATAACTGTAGAAGGGAACACAACACAACAATCTGTTGTTTATACTCCCTAAATACAACCTCCCTTCATAACTGTAGAAGGGAACACAACTCAACAATTTGTTGTTTATACTTCCAAAATACAGCCCACTGTCATAACTGTAGAAGGGAACACAACACAACAATATATTGTTTATATTCCCTAAATACAGTCTCCCTTCATAACTGTAGAAGGGAACAAAACACAACAATCTGTTGTTTATACTCACTAAATACAGCCTCCCTTCATAACTGTAGAAGGGAACACAACACAACAATCTGTTGTTTATATTCCTAATACAGCCTCCCGTCATAACTGTAGAAGAGAACACAACACAACAATCTGTTGTTTATACTCCCTAAATACAGCCTCCCTTCATAACTGTAGAAGGGAACACAACAAAACAATCTGTTGTTTATATTCCCTAAATACAGTCTCCCTTCATAACTGTAGAAGGGAAAACAACACAACAATATGTTGTTTATATTCCCTAAATACAGCCTCCCTTCATAACTGTAGAAGGGAACACAACAAAACAATCTGTTATTTATATTCCCTAAATACAGCCTCCCTTCATAACTGTAGAAGGGAACACAACAAAACAATCTGTTGTTTATATTCCCTAAATACAGTCTCCCTTCATAACTGTAGAAGGGAACACAACACAACAATCTGTTGTTAATGCATTCTAAATACAGCCTCCCTTCATAACTGTAGAAGGGAACACAACACAACAATCTGTTGTTTATACTCCCTAAATACAGTCTCCCTTCATAACTGTAGAAGGGAAAACAACACAACAATCTGTTGTTTATATTCCCTAAATACAGTCTCCCTTCATAACTGTAGAAGGGAACACAACACAACAATCTGTTGTTTATACTCCCTAAATACAATCTCCCTTCATAACTGTAGAAGGGAACACAACACAACAATCTGTTGTTTGTACACCCTAAATACAGCCTCCCTTCATAACTGTAGAAGGGAATACAACACAACTATTATGTTGTTTATGCACCCTAAATACAGCCTCCCTTCATAACTGTATTACGGAACACAATACAACTGTCTGTTGTTTATGCATCCTAAATACAGCCTGCTGTCATAACTGTAGAAGGGAACAAAACACTACAATCTGCTGAGCGAGATATATTGTCAAATGAAAATAAAGCTCTAGTTTATATAATGGGGATGTAACGCAAACAACAAATAATATTTAATGTAAAGTCTAATAACAAGCAATGCGCCCCATGTGTGTAGCCACGCACGATCCCGTGTGTGAAACCGAATGGAACCATACTTTTCGTAAAGTGTACAGTAGCTGTAATTCGGTCCTGACAATAACTATTTATATATTGTGGACTGACCCTGACCAATTGGGGTGCAAATCATAGTTGCGTAATATGTGTTAAGAAGTTTCGAAGAAATCGTACTCCAACAAAACAACATGCCACGTGCACGTGGGCTGCAGCGGATCTGTACTGCAATCCAAGATGCCAAAACAAACTTTCACTGCCCCTGTCAGTGTATGTAGGTCTAGCGTACGCGGCATTATATAATGTATGAGACGCACGAACAAATCGCACTGTTGTCATCAGCCGCTTGAAATAGAAACTTTCAGATGTGTCAGGAGATTGTGGTTACAATAGGCTTGCGTTGTGGTTGGAGGCAAACTCACCACTCTTCAATAGCACAGTCGATTCGTGCAGAATTTATATCGTATCATCTAGAATAAAACCACTAATTATATTTACTTCGTTAATTCCAATAATGCTTAACATTCATTAACTAAAATAATACGTAATTCATAATCTCCTCACGATACAGCAATATCCCAAAGGTAGGTTTTGTTTTGATTGCTACAAACCACCAGTATTCCATTTCCCATGCTATCTTTTTAAATACTTAGACACAGTGACATTTCATCTTTAAAGTATCATATAGTCTTATTTATACATACACACACACACACACACACACACACACACACACACACACACACACACACACACACACACACACACACACACACACACACACACACACACACACACACACACACACACACACACACACACACACACACACACACACACACACACACACACACACACACACACACACACACACACATGCACACACACACGTAGTTGCATAGAGTGTAACCTCACTTCACTTGTAAGGTCACATTTGGGACTTAGTAAAAGTGACCTTAATTGCGACGTTGCTGTATTACCGAGATGCCCGTCAAGCGTGATTCCACTGTATGAGATATCGCATAATAAGTCAGAATTAGTAGTTTAAGACACTGTTTGAGACAACAAGAAGCCAACTGTGTGTACTACAATAGCGCAGTGAGTGCGACTGCAGTGCCACGGCCTGGTGGTTGGCTTCTTGATGACTGCCTACAGATAGTTCAATAGCGCAGTGAGTGCGACTGCAGTGCCACGGCCTGGTGGTTGGCTTCTTGATGACTGCCTACAGATAGTTCAATAGCGCAGTGAGTGCGACTGCAGTGCCACGGCCTGGTGGTTGGCTTCTTGATGACTGCCTACAGATAGTTCAATGTCTGACTGCCTCCGTTACGGTTTGTCTACAGAGAAATTCAGCGACATCAAACCGGGTTAGGCTAGTTTAATTGTAGTTAGCGAACAACCGGGAGTCATGATTCCATGACACATCATCTCGTGACACTTCCGGCAATGGCTGGGGTGTGCAATACTGCATGTGGCGTCATTTCAACAAAATAATAAAGCATCATCAACAATTACACCGTTTAACCCAACAATGGTTAAATGAATAAAACAAATATGCGTATTCGGGTTTCGTGGTTACAATTAAAACTAAAATAAAATTATTTCATAATCGACATTAAGATGTCTGCAATATATATATATATATATATATATATAATAGTATACACATAAACTATTTATATATATATATATACCCACACGTGATAATTATTGTTCTCTCTTTGAAGTTGCTATGTTCTACCAATGCAATATTTTCGCATGGCTAATGGTTTTCAGTTAAACAAATCTACTTCTTATAGAAGATCTCTGCCCCAAATCTTCAACTCCACATATATGTTACCATGCATGCATGATGCTGCTGATAACAAAGATTGCAATTTGTTGGTCTAGATTCGATCAGCCGTCTCTTCGATGCGACACTCTTACGCAGTAGTTAAACACAACGTGTAAAGTGCTGTCCTCTTGTAGCCTTGAGTGAACTGCTTAAGCACTAGTAAGACGACCCGACTTCAGCAGCTCCGGTACACAGCATTTAGGCAAATAGGTAATTAACCGCGAATTGTGGCCATGAGTTTGAGCTTGCATGAACGACCATGCGTGTGTGCGTGGATATAAAATAACCATGCAGTTATGTTGGAAAATCATAAAATAAATCCACAACGTCGCGACTACGATTGGGTATTTACTTTAGCCAGGTTGCAGAATGACTTATGACATTTAACTCCACATAGAGCAGTCTATAGATGGCTTACACAGGGACTGACAGGGGTCGTTTATTTTCAGAGTTGTTCTTCTCTTGTATTAGTGAGTCCGTCCAATACAAGCTTTCCAATTTCATTTATAGATAGAATATTTTATTTACCTGGCATGCATAATATAGACTAGGCAGAAAAAACCAACGGCTTTTAGCGTCTCTTCCGAAAAACAAATACAGGCCAAATGGAGAGAAGGAGATTGCCCGAGACTCGAAATGGCGACAGGTGGAATCGAACCACCTCGACCAACAATCGACGACCGCTCCCGTATGACAAGCGTCTTCCCAACTCCATGCAGACCGACATCTCCGAGTTGTGTTTCCATTTCCCACGGTTGTGTTTTCAGCGTGAAGGGTTATGTGCGTGACTTTGTCAAGTAGAGTGCACTAAGGTGACACCACTTAACGACGGTCGCCTTGATGACAGAGTCCGGCAGATTGTCACTGGAAAGTCGTTGTTTGAGATGAGTAGGTCACGAGAGGTTGGATTGGTGGACATGGCTGGGAGTGTTGAGGTATGACAACCACAACCAAGGACAAGACCTATACGGAGACCCTGGGAAAGACGGATGAATCAAGCGGATGGAAGAGATTGAGACAGAAAGGAGAATACGGAAGAAATATCATTGATTAAGATCGAAGTTAATGGACCAGAGATGCGTTGTATATGACAAAGAACGCTTTATAAAACCCGTATCGTCATTCGCTTTTCAACAGAGTTATAGAAGATAAAACTACATTTGCCAAAACGCCAGATCTTCGGACGAACGACTAGTGACAATGCATAGCTGTTTTAAACATTGAACACCACCTCTCTGGCTATGCAGATCGGAATCTCTCTAGAACGACAAGCTCCCTATGCGGACGCCTCCGAAGGCAGGCTTGATAGAGCAATTGGCATGACACGATTACGGCTTGCAACCTCACAGATTACGAGAGATTGAGAAGATGCGAGACTACCAACTGGGCAACGGAGACCCACGGAGTAGCTGAGGTGGCGTGGCGTCAAAGATAACTCCTCTCGATTCAAATGATGGGGAGAGGATGTACATAGGCGATACTCGTCAGGCGTAAAGAGTTTTTTTTCTTGGAATCCCTCAAAGCCAGGAGGAGTTCAGAAAGGTGATTACCGTAGCGGCACCGTGACTTTGATGAATGATACATGGGAGTTTTAAGGAAATGTCTACATACAAGAGTCAACGCCCCAAACGAATTACCAATGTGCTGTTTCCTGTTCGTTTATCGCACGCGTTGAGGCGATATGGGTGATTGTAGAGCATGTGTTGTCACGGTCCTGGATATATTGGTATTACTTCAAGTGTTACGGCCCCACCTACCAACGGGGAAGAGGTATATTTATTGACGGGACGGGTTTGTTGACGCCCGTATTTGTTTACACGCATGAATAATAATGATGCACGATACGACTCTAGAGGGTGTCTACTCTTCCTAGAGGGGGAGTCCGTTTTACCGTATGCACGCGAATAGCTACTACACCGCGTTTACAGCATTTAAATTATGCATGCATTTTAATAGTAAGTCTATAACGAATTAATTAGGCGACGGCGGCATAGGAGATCACAACACCGACCGTGTCAACGTTTTCCTCTGTGATAATGGACGCAGCTTGGCTGGCGAATTTCTTATCTTAAAGTGATATATCGTCTAGCAGGTGTATCTGATGGGATGAACACTATGGGAATTCTAGATGGTTGCGCCACTTAAACGTTAAGTGTGTATTGATAAGATTAGCAGAGGGATGGTGTCAACATGTCTCAGTTGAGGGAAGCTGTCAAAATGTCTTAGTTTAGGGACGGTGTCAAAGTTTACAAGAAGTATTGACCACACTCAATTTTTTTGATAGTTTTTATTTGAAAGAAACATAGGTATTTCTCTATTAATCCGTCTGCGGATTTTATTTACTATTCACACGTTACTAATAACAAATAACCTGATCCGGGAAAGGCTAAACAGTAGATCGACCCCCCACCAAACACCGCACTTCCCATAAAACACTTCCAGAAGAACTACATCTAGACAATTCTTAATGTTTCCAACCAGTTGCCATGACGACATCAATATTCATCGGCGGAATTATGAATAAGGACAACGCGACGTTTTGTGAACATCGACACTAGTATAAGACCGCCCTGTAATGACACAACACATGACATTGCTCGGCCCCGGTGTGAGCCCCATGTAGCAACGGGGGAGGGGGGAATGCGCGGCCCATGGGATTGTGCAAACATTCACTGCCTCCATAAAATGAATGTGTACGGGGGTCGGGCAATGGGTAAGCAATTTAACCATGTACTGCATGGCATTGTGTCAGTCCATAGACAGTAACCAATTATTTCACCGAGTTCTATCAATACGTGTCACTGAGTCAGCCCATAGGCATAGACAGTAACCAGGTATCTCCTCTAGTTCTACCAATACATGTCACTGTGTCAGTCCATAGAAATAACCTTCTATCTCCTCTAGTTCTACCAATACATGTCACTGTCTCAGTCCATAGAAATAACCTTCTATCTCATCTAGTTCTACCAATACATGTCACTGTATCAGCCCATAGACAGTAACCAACTACCTCATCGAGGTCTACTTTGGGATATCACTCTCGTCTGCATCACACCTATAATGTTTCCCACATGGCGTAACCATGGAACGGGATAATCCACAGCTGGTGTTCGCCTGCCTCCCTAAATTACTATGGGTAACACTTTGACGTCGTTTCGTGGTTTACGTGTGTCATTCCCACGGCTTGAGGTGCCATGGACAGGGCGAGGCAATGTCTCTCGGCCTCGCCCATACCGTAACCGTCTACAGGGAAACTACCGCAGACGTAGCATAGGCGAGGATCCACCCTTATAGCCATGTAGCTGGATCCTCGGCATCTTAGTTGTTACCGGCTCTCCCGTGAGCACGACGGTGGATAGTCGCTGTGCTTTTGTACGCGATCCGCAGCGACTATAGTAACATCGCTACGTAACCAACTGAACTGGGTACTCAACCGACTTACCTCAATCGCTACGGACAATCGCCGGGTCGATGCCCAAAGCCTGATACGGCACACATCACGTCGCCGGCAGGACGTTTCCCAGCACTGCCGTCGCGTAGCTCGGTGTCGTGTACAATTCTCGTTTATTCCACCGATAATCCGTGTTGTCTCGACTGGTAATAATCCACGCGTCGTTTACACCAAACAGTGAGTGGGGTGTGGGTTGGAGAAGATAAACGGCGGGCGATATGACGACACGTCTGAAGACTCGTGAACAGCGGCCGACTGAGTGGCCGGCTCCAACTGACACATTAGAGGCCGAGCGACGCGAGTAGGCTGAAACTAGGGGTCGTGTCATAAACAGAACACCGCCCTAGTGTTGCATTGCAGGGCATCGCTGTATACAGTTTCACCGCATAGGTGCGGTGTGCTTGTTGGGGGCGGGACTGGCAACAACTGACGTGTTTGTGTTGTGACGCGCTTGCAACTGAAGGGGTGGGGTTGATACTAATAGCAAGCATTATATTATATGGGATGTGTCGTTTACTAATTCTATACGCCTATTATATATACTTATTGAGAAAGAGTGTGTGTGCGCGCGGGCGTGTGTATGTATGACCACACGCACGTCCGCTCGCCCGCTAGTACGCCCAGTGGTATTAACACCTAGGTTTTCGCTAGGTTAGATACATTCTCCCTAACTGGGAAATCACTTTAGACGACAGCTTCAGAAAGTTGCTGCTCTATATACGTTGTTCATGCAAGAGCCTTCTTCGCAAAGTCCCGTGAATGACACCCGCTTAGACATACTCCCAGAGAAACAACTGTTTTGATACAGTCTCCGTGAATGACAACTGTTTTGATACAGTGTCCCCGTGAGTAACAACTGTTTTGAGACAGTCCCCGTGTCGCCAGCCAGGGATGAGTCACCACGCGCCCCGTGGGGTAAACAAAAGCAGCAGTCTTATGCGTTGTCACAAATTCAAATACAAAGGTGAGAGAGACACTGGATAGTCAGGTAGAGCCAGGGGGAACTACCGAGGACGGGTGACTGTCACCACAACTCCTTCGGTTCACCTGCCCCAAGTGCTCTCGGGTATAACAATTATAATCTCCATTAACCTATTGTGTAACAACAGACGATTCGCGTTTCTCGTTCATGTACCACGTTGTGATTGCACACTTTCGATGAAACAATGACGTAATGCTTCCCATTCGTGTAACAAGTCAAGTATGCATCAACTACATTCGCGTATTTGTTATGCCGTTTCCATAGATCTACAATGCAGTGCACAGAGTGCGGCATTTGGCTTGCAAATTTATAAAATATACAGCCGGTGTAATATATATATGTATATAAAATATATTTATGTATACATATAATATATTTATATATATATATATATATACATATATATATATATATATATACACATATATATGCACACACACACACACACACACACACACACACACACACACACACACACACACACACACACACACACACACACACACACACACACACACACACACACACACACACACACACACACACACACACACACACACACACACACACACACACACACACACACACACACACACACACACACACATATATATGTACGCACGTACGTAAGCACGCATGCGCTATCGCGCGCACGCACGCACGCACGCACGCACACACACACACACACCAGAAATTAATCTCCTGTAGACAAACAGCTTTTCGTTATGTCGTCACATTTTCTGTTAAGGTTTTCACTGTGTAAAAGAATTAGTTAGTTCTCGTTCTGAGTGTGACTGTGCCCGCTCATCCGTAAACCACAGACTATACAACCAGACTCGTCTTGTATTGTGTTGGCTGCTTATCTTTAGCTCTCTCCCTCTTCACAGCTTTACGCGGCATTGGTGATAGCGACACTACTTTGATCGTAGAACAATGTCAGTTGATTTCACTTGACATCCTGAGGCATACAAAGAAAACGCAACCCCTCCATGTTGTTCTTCAGGGAAATGCAGTTTTCAGGGTGAAACTTGCAGTAGGGTCCGGACATAGTTTTTTTCTTCAGTTTCTATACCTTTGATGTGTCCTTATAAGGAATCCGAGTGATGTCGCCACTTAGGCACCTTGAGTAGTTTTCAAAATATGAAAATTAGTGTCGCCATTATTAATATTGTACTTTCCTAAATAATAATAATAATAATATTTATTTTTTATAGAGCGCAATTTCCAATAAAATGCTCAGAGCGCTGTACAAGAAATATATCAGTAACTACAGACACCAGCACAAAAAATGATATGTTTATGCCGATGAAAAACAGAAAAAAATTACTGTATGTTTGTGTACTGAGGGTGTACAGTATCGACGAAGCTTTTCAAATAGCGTTGTATTAAATAAGCAGTGATCTAGGAAACTATAGCCCCATACTCTACGCTAACGAGTTTTCCATGGCAGTGGTTGGTGGATAATAAACTTCAATATATGACAATGAGACTTGACATGATCCTGACTTGGACTCGGAGGTCATTGACTTGATAGTTGGCTTCGGCTGAGAGGCCATTTACTTGATAATTAACTTGGGCTGGGAGGTCATTGATTGATACTTGACTTGGGCTAGAAGGTCATTGACTTGATACTTGACTTGGGCTGGAAGGTCAGTTACTTGACTTGGACTGGGAGTTCAGAAACTTGATACTTGACTTGGGATGGGAGGTCATTGACTTGATAATTGACTTGGGCAGGGAGGTCGATGACTTAATACTTGACTTGGGCTGGAAGGTCATTGACTTGAGATTTGAATTGGACTGGGAGGTCATTGTCTTGATACTTAACTTGGGCTGGGAGGTCATTGACTTGATACTAGACTTGGAATGGATGGTCAGTGACTTTAGATTTGACTTCGGCTGGGAGGTCATTGACTTGAATATTAAATTGGACTGGGAGGTCAGTGAATAGAGACTTGATTTGGACTGGGAGGTCATTGACTTGAGACATGACTTGGACTGGGAAGTCAATGAATTGAGATTTTTGACTTCGGCTGAAAGGCGGGACTTGAAATTTGATTTCGGCTGGGAGATCATTGACTTGGACTTGGAGGACTGTGACTTGATACTTGATTTGAGCTGGGGGTAATTAACTTGATACCTGACTTGGGCTGGTAGGTCATAGACTTTTGGCTTGGGCTGGGAGGGAATTGACTAGTGACTTGACGTGAACCGGGAGGTCGATGACTTGATACTTGACTTGGGCTGGGAGGGCATTGGTTTGGTACTTGAATTAGGCTGGGACGTCATTGACTTGAGACTTGACTTGGACTGGGAGGACAGTAACTTGATACTTGAATTGGGATGGGAGGTAATTGACTTGATACTTGATTTGGGCAGGGCTGGGCGATCAGCGACATGGTACTTGACTTGGACTGGGACGACATTGATTTGAGATCTAATGCAGTAGTACATTCAGTACGCACGAGACAAACATGATCCATGTCAAAGTGATCAAAAAATGTCATGCATATCACATAAAAACGGTATTTTCAAGTGCACTCTTTTGGCGGACGGATCCTTAAAGTGGTTTTACTCCAAATAGATGTCCTGCATGTTACACATCTTCACGAAGGCTAGTCTGATATCAAGCTACACACATACATAGATTAACCAAAAAGGGGAATGCATGTTACCGTTTCATCCACGTCACGTGAGTTACAAGAAAATAGTACGTAAGTTATGGATTTGATAACACATTCCCATTTGATGATTTATCTTGTCTAATGCAGTAGTACATTCAGTAGTCACGAGACAAACATGTCCCAAATCAAAGTGATCGAAAACAATTCACGCATGTCATACCAAAACGGTATTTTTAAGGGAACTCTTTGGACGGTCTGATTCTTAATGTGGTCTCACCCCAAATATATGTCCTGCATGTTACAAATCTTCAAGAAGGTTAGCCTGATATTATGCAACACACATAACTAGATTAACCACAAAGGGGAATGTATGTTACCCTTCCATCTCCACCACGTAAGTTACAAGGAAATAGTACGTAAGTTATGGGTGTGACAACTCATTCCAATTTGATGTTTTATCTTGTCTAATGCAGTAGTACATTCAGTATTCACGAGACAAACATGTCCCATGTCAAAGTGAACGAAAACAATTCACGGATATCACACCAAAACGGTATTTTGAAGTGAACCTTTTCGGCGGACGGATCCTTAATGTTATCTAACCCCAAACATATATCCTGCATGTTACAAATCTTCACGAAGACTAGACTGATATCAAGCAACACGCATAACTAGATTAACCACAAAGGGGAATGTACGTTACCCTTTCATCTCCGTCACGTAAGTTACAAGAAAATAGTAGGTAAGTTATGAGTTTGATAATTCATTCCCATTTGATGATTTATATTCTCTAATGCCGTAGTACATTCAGTATTCAAGAGATAATCATGTCCCATATCAAAGTGGTCGAAAACAATTCACGCATATCATACCAAAACGGTATTTTCAAGTGCATTTTTTCGGTGGACGGATCCTTGATGTTGTTTTACCCCAAACAGATATCCTGCATGTTACAAATCTTCACGAAGGCTAGACTGATATTAAGGAACACACATAACTAGATTACCCACACACGGATATGTACGTTACCCTTTAATCTCCGTCACGTAAGTTACAAGAAAATATTAGTTAAGTTATCGGTGTGATCATTCATTCCCATTTGATGATTTCTCTTCTCTAAGGCAGCAGTATATTCAGTATTCACGAGACAAACATGTCTCATATCTAAGTGATCGAAAACAATTCACACATATCATACCAAAATTGTATTTTTAAGTGCACTCTTTCGACGGTCTGATCCTTAATGTGGTCTTACCCCAAATAGATGTCCTGCATGTTACAAATCTTCATGAAGGGTAGACTGATATCATGCAACACACATACACAGATTAACCATAAAGGGGTATGCATGTTACCGTTTAATCCCCGTCACGTAAGTTATAAGAAAATAGTACGTAAGTTATGGGTTTGATAGCTCATTCCCATATGATGATTTATCTTGTCTAATGCTGTAGTACATTCAGTATTCACGAGACAAACATGTCCCATGTCAAAGTGAACGAAAACAATTCACGCATATTATACCAAAATGGTATTTTGAAGTGCACTCTTTTGAAGGTCTGATCCTTAGTATGGTCTTACCCCAAATATATGTCCTGTATGTTAAAAATCTTAATGAAGGCTAGACTGATATCATGCAACACACATAACTAGATTAACAACAAAGGGGAATGTACGTTACCCTTTCATCTCCGTCACGTAAGTTACAAGAAAGTAGTAGGTATGTTATGGGTGTGATAATTCATTCCCATTTGATAATTTATCTTCTCTAAGGCAGTAGTGCATTCAGTATTCAAGAGACAAACATGTCCAAAATCATGTCAGAACAAGTTAGATTGATCAGACGTGTGTTACGAGCTCCGCAACAAATTGTGTTTTTGTCCGGTTGTATGCGTGCGATTAATATAAAGATTGAGTTTTGCGCAGGCGAGTAAGTGAATCTTCATATATGTGAAGGAATTCACAACTTGTACAGCCAAAATACGTGAACATTTATATATTTACTTCGGATATTGTACTGTTGCACTGGGAATATCGCCCATCTGAACAGTACGGCGCGGGAAATTTCACCTTCGCTGACACGGAATCATAGCATTCACCTGGACAAATTGACGACGAACAATAGCCGCTGAAGTGGTGTCCACTCAAGTGCGTTAACGGTAAGCCATTGTTTGTGGCTAAGCGTCTGACACTCGCAAACCGTGATGGCTAAGGCTAAGGCAAAGCTGCCCAAGACCGGACCGGGCGTAAGTGGTGCCACTGAGGCCCCTGCTGCCGACATCCACCTAGAAGTAAGCGCTGACGCGGACGAAAGCCAGACCTACGTTGAGAAGCTCCTGAAAATACAAAAAGATGCGTACCAAGCGTGCTTGCAAAGCGCGGTAGCTGAAATCAACAGGAGGGTGGACAGCTTTATGCGTGAGACAACCACCGCGCTGACCGAACTCCGAGTCAGCTTGCAGTACACGCAAACCCAAGTCGAGGAGATCAAAGAGAAGCAGTCGAAGGAAAACATTGACGATCTGTCGAAGAAGATGATCGAATTTGAAGAAATGATCAAGAAAGTCGAGCACGCGATCGACTACCAAGAAAACCAGTCAAGACGCTGTAATCTACGTTTCGACAGCGTTGCTGAGGTCGACGGCGAGACGTGGGAGCAGACGGAGAAGAGCGTGCGCAGGGCTATGACAACAGCCCTAGAACTCCCAGAAGCCCAAGTGCGCGCCATCAACATCGGTCGCGCGCACTGGCGGCATGGGGACGAGAGCCCGGACCATCGTGGTCAAATTCGAGTCGTTCAAGGACCGCGAGCTGGTACTGCAGGCGGCGAAGAAGAAACGGCCTCGTGGCATCTACGTGAATGAGGACTATTCGCAGAGGGTCATGGCGAGGCGGAAAGAACTGCTACCAAAAATGATGAAGGCCAGGGAAGAGGGCAAAGTCGCATATTTGTCATTTGACAAACTGGTGGTAAGAGAGCGACATGATGTCGCAAACCGTGGTTAAACTACCAAGTACCTGTTGACTATCCTGGCAAACGTTTTTGTGATGACTTAACCATGGCGTCAACTACACAACAAAATGACGAGTTAACGCCTCCGTATGATACACCGTTTGATTATAATGAACACTGTTACGAACACGATATTGATACTGATTGTTTGTTGTATAACGATTTGCCCACGCAATGTAAATACTACACCCCAGCACAATTTTCAACAAACTTTAGCAGTGTTGGCAAAAACCAGCCAATCAAACTGAGTATAATACACTTTAATGCTCGGAGTTTAAAAGCTAACTTACCCAAGATTAAAGATACTATCCAAAGCATGGAGTATAAATTTCATATAATTGCTATATCAGAAACGTGGCTTAAAGAAAACAATTGGGACGGAAGTGAAGTAAACTGTAACGATGTCGTATTTTCGGGTTACAAACTGTACTGTAATTCCAGAAGAAAAAAAAACATGGTGGCGGCGTTGCCATATATGTGTGTGAATCTGTACTTAACAATTGCCAGTCTTCTGATATTTGTCTAAGGAATATATCGTATGCTGTTGATGACTGTTTTGAAAGCATCTTTATTGAGATACAAATTAGTAAACACGAAAAAATCAATGTCGGTTGTATGTATAGAGCACCGAATACCAGCATCAGCAAATTTAATGACAATCTCTCATTCATACTGGGAAATCTCACCAGCAAAATCGTGTATATATGTGGTGATTACAATATAGACCTATTGCACTGCGAAGAGCAAGCTGAATCAAAATATTTCATTGATCAAATGTTCAGCTCTGGATTATATCCCTTGATCACCAGACCCACACGAATAACAAGCACGACTGCTAGTATAATAGATAACATTTTCTGTTCTGAACTGTGTAGAAACAAAATGTGCGGCATTGTTTTAAGCGATGCTACAGACCATATGCCAATTTTCGTCCTGTGTGACAACAGCACTTATGCGGTTATTAACGATGATCCAACATATAAATATAACAGAACGTTAGATGAGGACTCATTAAACAAATTTAAGCACGATTTAAATTATGCAAACTGGGACACTGTAATGAACGAGTCAAACCCTGATTTAGCATTCTCGCGCTTTATGCAAATACTAAATAATACTTATAACGATGCCTGTCCTGTAAAAACTACAACGTATTCAGGAGAGACAAAAAAGAATGATAAACCTTGGTTATCAAGAGGGCTAAAAAACGCTTGCATAAAGAAGAATAACATGTACTTAGCGTTTCTAAAAAATAGGACAGAATTAACAGAAATCCGCTACAAAAATTACAAAAATAAGTTAACAAAATTATTACGTCTAGAAAAGAAAAAATATTACAGAAAAAAACTCGACGATTGTAAGACTAATATAAGGGCAACTTGGAAAACTCTTAACAGCATAATAGGTAAAAGAAAATCTGATACCACATATTTGAAAAAGTTTCATGTTGGCGATAACATAGTAGTATTAGAAAATAAAGAAATAGCTAATCATTTTAACAATTTCTTCGTCGATATAGGTACTAAATTATCCAACCTCATAGAACCCTGCCCGGGAACAAAGCCAACCGACTTTGTAAAACGTACTGTATCACAATCAATGTATATGTCCCCCGTTACTGAGCAAGAAGTACTCGAAATTGTGTCTGGATGCAAAAGTAAAACTTCATACGGACCTGATGAAATCAGCATGAAAACAGTTAAGCATGTAATAAAGCAAATTGTACAACCGCTAATCCACATTTTTAACAGATCTTTGATCAGCGGATCATTTCCAAATGATATGAAATTAGCAAAAGTCATTCCTATATTTAAGTCAGGAGATCGTTTTCAGTTTTCTAATTATAGACCTATATCTCTCTTATCCCAATTTTCAAAAATACTTGAAAAAATATTCAACAAAAGGCTAAGGTCTTTCATTGAAACACAACACATATTGACAGATGGGCAGTATGGCTTCAGAAGTAATCACTCAACTTCACTAGCTTTAACAGAATTTGTCGAAAAAATTACATCCGCAATGGATAAATGCCAAAGCACGATTGGGGTCTTTATCGACCTAAAAAAAGCCTTTGACACTGTTGACCACAACATATTGCTAAGTAAATTGCAATGCTACGGAATCAGGGGTCTGGCTCTGGCCTGGATAAAAAGCTACTTAACCAACCGTAGACAATATGTATGCTATAACAACAGTAACTCAGAACAAAAGGAAATCAAGTGTGGAGTCCCGCAAGGTTCAATCCTTGGCCCGTTATTATTTATTCTGTACATAAATGACATGTGTGAAGTCTCAAAATTGCTTGACATTATTTTGTTTGCTGATGATACAAACATTTTTTATTCCGCTAGTAACACAGATGAAATAAGCACTGTTATTAACAACGAACTAAAAAAACTAGACCTGTGGTTTCGAGCGAACAAATTATCACTTAATGTGAACAAAACACATTTTATAATGTTCAACAATAAAAAGCAACCTAGAACAGGTGTGAATATAGTTTTGAATGGGAAAAACATTGAGCAGGTATCATATACTAAATTCCTTGGAGTAACCATTGACGAAAACGTAACATGGAGAGAACACATAAAAATGGTTGAATCAAAAGTATCAAAAAACATAGCAGTTTTGTATAAAACTAGACATGTTCTTGATTGTCAAGCGTTACACACATTATATAATTCACTTGTTGAACCACATATGTCATATTGCTGTGAGATCTGGGGAAATACTTATCAATCTAGACTTAGAAAACTATTTATGTTACAGAAAAAAGCTATACGGATTATTTATAATCTTAATTATCATGATCATACATCTGTATTTTTCCATCTCTCAAACATGCTTAAATTTCATGATTTAGTTAAATACAAGACTATGATCATACTTTATAAAGCAAACAACCATTCTTTAAATGGTCGTGTTCAAGCATTATTTGAACCAACCGCAGCTATCCACATACATGATACAAGAAAAAGCAAACTGTTCTATGTTAAAAAGACAAACACCACCCTCCGACTGCTGTCAATCACCGTCAAGGGTATAAAAACGTGGAACAATTTACCAAATAAATTGACTCAGCTTCCAAGTTTAACACAATTTAAAAAAGCAATCAAGTTGTCATTACTTTCTACATATTTGTGAATTGTTAATTGAAGGTGACGTTTTGTTAAACCCATGAAATAGTAACACAAGCACTATAGTAAACAGTCTATAAAATTATATGAGTTGTGAATATTATTTTGTGATTTATTTACAATTCCTGTTGTATTTATTCAGTTTTCATAGTTCGAGTAGGGCATAGCAACACATAAGTCTATGACTTCAGCTATGTCCTTTCAGCAGCAGCAGCAGCAAACCATACTGTGCATGTATTATGTTGTTGTTGTTGTTGTTGTTGAATAAACGTTCATTCATTCATTCATTCAAAATCAAAGTGATCGAAAACAATTCACGCATGTCATACCAAAACGGTATTTTTAAGGGAACTCTTTCGACGGTCTGATTCTTAATGTGGTCTCACCCCAAATATATGTCCTGCATGTTACAAATCTTCATGAAGGCTAGTCTGATGTAAAGCTACACCCATAACTAGATTAACCACAAAAGGGAATTTATGTTACCCGTTCATCTCCGTCACGTAAGTTATACGAAAATTGTACGTAAGTTATGGGTGTGAAAACTTATTCCCATTTGCTGTTTAATCTTGTCTAATGCAGTAGTACATTCAGTATTCACAAAACAAACATGTCCCAATGTCAAAGTGATCGAAACAAATTCACGCTAATGCAGTAGTACATTCAGTATTCACAAAACAAACATGTCCCATGTCAAAGTGATCGAAAAAAATTCACGCACATCACTAAAAAAAAACGGTATTTTCAAGTGCATTCTTTTGACGGACGGATCCTTAATGTCGCCTTACTCCA
Source organism: Escarpia spicata (assembly GCA_963995525.1). NCBI lineage: Eukaryota > Metazoa > Annelida > Polychaeta > Sabellida > Siboglinidae > Escarpia > Escarpia spicata. Next base: position 68,436,934 of record OZ023209.1, read on the forward strand.
AATTGATGTCCTGCATGTTACAAATCTTCACGAAGGCTAGTCTGATGTAAAGCTACACCCATAACTAGATTAACTACAAAAGGGGATGTATGTTACCCTTTCATCTCCGTCACGTAAGGTACACGAAAATTTTACGTAAATTATGGGTTTGAAAACTCATTCCCATTTGCTGTTTAATCTTGTCTAATGCAGTAGTACATTCAGTATTCACAAAACAAACATGTCCCAATGTCAAAGTGATCGAAAAAAATTCACGCATATCACTCCAAAACGGTATTTTCAAGTGCATTCTTTGGGCGGACGGATACTTAATGTGGTCTTACCCCAAATTGATGTCCTGCATGTTACAAATCTTCACGAAGGCTAGTCTGATGCCAAGCTACACCCATAACTAGATTAAAAACAAAAGGGGATGTATGTTACCCTTTCATCTCTGTCAAATAAGTTACATGAAAATTGTAGGTAAGTTATGGGTGTGAACACTCATTACCACTTCATATTTAATGTTGTCTAATGCAGTAATACATCCAATATTCATAAAAGAAACATGTCCCATGTCAAAGTGATCGAAAACAATTTACGCATATCACTCCAAAACGGTATTTTCAAGTGCATTCTTTGGACGGACGGATCCTTAATGTGGTCTTACCCCAAAATGATATCCTGCTTGTTACAAATCTTCATGAAGGAAAGGCTGATATCAAGCAACACCCATAACTAGATTAACCACAATGGGGAACGTATTTTACGCTTATATCTCCGTCACGTAAGTTACAAGAAAATTGTACGTAAATTATGGGTGTGAAAACTCATTCCAATTTGATGTTTTATCTTGTCTAATGCAGTAGTACATTCAGTATTCACAAATCAAACATGTCCCATGTAAAAGAGATCAAAAAAAATTCACGCATATCACTCCAAAACGGTATTTTCAAGTGCATTCTTTCGGCGGACGGATCCTTAATGTGGTCTTACCCCAAATTGATGTCCTGCATGTTACAAATCTTCACGAAGGCTAGTCTGATGCCACGCTACACCCATAACTAGATTAACGACAAAAGGTGAAGTATGTTACCCTTTCATCTCCGTCACGTAAGTTACACGAAAATTGTAGGTAAGTTATGGGTGTGAAAACTCCTTCCCATTTGATGTTTTATCTTGTCTAATGCAGTAGTACATTCAGTATTCACAAAACAAACGTGACCCATGTCAAAGTGATCGAACAAAATTCACGCATATCACTCCAAAAAGGTATTTTCAAGTGCATTGTTTGGACGGACGGATCTTTAATGTCGCCTTACTCCAAATTGATGTCCTGCATGTTACAAATCTTCACGAAGGCTAGTCTGATGTCAAGCTACACCCATAACTAGATTAACCACAAAAGGGAATTTATGTTACCCGTTCATCTCCGTCACGTAAGTTATACGAAAATTGTACGTAAGTTATGGGTGTGAAAAATCATTCCCATATGCTGTTTAATCTTATCTAATGCAGTAGTACATTCAGTATTCACAAAACAAACATGTCCCAATGTCAAAGTGATCGAAAAAAATTCACGCATATCACTCCAAAACGGTATTTTCAAGTGCATTCTTTGGACGGACGGATCCTTAATGTGGTCTTACTCCAAAATGATATCCTACATGTTACAAATCTTCATGAAGGATAGTCTGATATCAAGCAACACCCATGACTAGATTAACCACAATGTGGAACGTATTTTACGCTTATATCTCCGTCATGTAAGTTACACGAAAATTGTAGGTAAGTTATGGGTGTGAACACTCATTCCTACTTCAGGTTTAGTGTTGTCGAATGCAGTAATACATTCAGTATTCACAAAACAAACATGTCCCATGTCAAAGTGATCGAAAACAATTTACGCATATCACTCCAAAACGGTATTTTCAAGTGCACTCTTTGGGCGGACGGATCCTTAATGTGGTCTTACCCCAAATTGATATACTGCATGTTACAAATCTTCATGAAGGCTAGTCTGATGTCACCCTACACCCATATCTAGTTTAACCACAAAAGGGAATGTATGTTACCCTTTCATCTCCGTCACGTAAGTTACACGAAAATTGTACGTAAGTTATGGGTGTGAAAACTCCTTCCCATTTTATGTTTTATCTTGTCTAATGCAGTAGTACATTCAGTATTCACAAAACAAACATGACCCATGTCAAAGTGATCGAACAAAATTCACGCATATCACTCCAAAACGGTATTTTCAAGTGCACTCTTTGGGCGGACGGATCCTTAATGTGGTCTTACCCCAAATTGATATACTGCATGTTACAAATCTTCATGAAGGCTAGTCTGATGTCACGCTACACCCATATCTAGTTTAACCACAAAAGGGAATGTATGTTACCCTTTCATCTCCGTCACGTAAGTTACACGAAAATTGTACGTAAGTTTTGGGTGTGAAAACTCATTTCCATTTGATGTTTTATCTTGTCTAATGCAGTAGTACATTCAGTATTCACAAAACAAACATGTCCCATGTCAAAGTGATCGAAAAAAATTCACGCATATCACTCCAAAACGGTATTTTCAAGTGCATTCTTTGGACTGACGGATCCTTAATGTCGCCTTACTTCAAATTGATGTCCTGCATGTTACAAATCTTCACCAAGGCTAGTCTGATGTAAAGCTACACCCATAACTAGATTAACTACAAAAGGGGATGTATGTTATCCTTTCATCTCCGTCACGTAAGTTACACGAAAATTGTACGTAAATTATGGGTGTGAAAACTCATTCCCATTTGCTGTTTAATCTTGTCTAATGCAGTAGTACATTCAGTATTCACAAAACAAACATGTCCCAATGTTAAAGTGATCGAACAAAATTCACGCATATCACTCCAAAACGGTATTTTCAAGTGCATTCTTTGGGCGGACGGGTAATTAATGTGGTCTTACCCCAAATTGATGTCCTGCATGTTACAAATCTTCACGAAGGCTAGTCTGATGCCAAGCTACACCCATAACTAGATTAAAGACAAAAGGGGATGTATGTTACCCTTTCATCTCTGTCAAGTAAGTTACACGAAAATTGTAGGTAAGTTATGGGTGTGAACACTCATTACCACTTCATATTTAATGTTGTCTAATGCAGTAATACATTCAGTATTCATAAAAGAAACATGTCCCATGTCAAAGTGATCGAAAACAATTTACGCATATCTCTCCAAAACGATATTTTCAAGTGCATTCTTTGGACGGACGGATCCTTAATGTGGTCTTACCCCAAAATGATATCCTGCATGTTACAAATTTTCATGAAGGATAGTCTGATATCAAGCAACACCCATAACTAGATTAACCACAATGGGGAACGTATTTTACGCTTATATCTCCGTCACGTAAGTTACAAGAAAATTGTACGTAAATTATGGGTGTGAAAACTCATTCCAATTTGATGTTTTATCTTGTCTAATGCAGTAGTACATTCAGTATTCACAAATCCAACATGTCACATGTAAAAGTGATCGAAAAAAATTCACGCATATCACTCCAAAACGGTATTTTCAAGTGCATTCTTTCGGCGGACGGATCCTTAATGTGGTCTTACCCCAAATTGATGTCCTGCATGTTACAAATCTTCAAGAAGGCTAATCTGATGCCACGCTACACCCATCACTAGATTAACGACAAAAGGGGATGTATGTTACCCTTTCATCTCCGTCACGTAAGTTACACGAAAATTGTAGGTAAGTTATGGGTGTGAAAACTCCTTCCCATTTGATGTTTGATCTTGTCTAATGCAGTAGTACATTCAGTATTCACAAAACAAACATGACCCATATCAAAGTGATCGAAAAAAATTCACGCATATCACTCCAAAAAGGTATTTTCAAGTGCATTCTTTGGACGGACGGATCCTTAATGTCGCCTTACTCCAAATTGATGTCCTGCATGTTACAAATCTTCACGAAGGCTAGTCTGATGTCAAGCTACACCCATAACTAGATTAACCACAAAAGGGAATTTATGTTACCCGTTCATCTCCGTCACGTAAGTTATACGAAAATTGTACGTAAGTTATGGGTGTGAAAAATCATTCCCATATGCTGTTTAATCTTATCTAATGCAGTAGTACATTCAGTATTTACAAAACAAACATGTCCCAATGTCAAAGTGAACGAAAAAAATTCACGGATATCACTCCAAAACGGTATTTTCAAGTGCATTCTTTGGACGGACGGATCCTTAATGTGGTCTTACTCCAAAATTAGATCCTACATGTTACAAATCTTCATGAAAGATAGTCTGATATCAAGCAACACCCATGACTAGATTAACCACAATGTGGAACGTATTTTACGCTTATATCTCCTTCATGTAAGTTACACGAAAATTGTAGGTAAGTTATGGGTTAGGGTTAGTGTGCGGACACGCCTCGAGGTGCGGACATGCCCCTACTTCCCCTACATATCATATGATGTAATTAACGAGTCGTGAATTAGATACTGTGTGAGTTGTATTAATTCAGAGATATAATTTACAGTGGTGAATCACTCATATAATTTATACTTTTTGCTTTCAGTCTCCACTTCAATGCCATCTTTGGTGTCAGAGCCACCATCACATGTCTCTGTCACGGCCTCCAGTCGTTGAGACACCTTAAAGCACTAGGGTAAATACAAGCTTTGGTGACAACAATGTCACACAACAGTTCAAAGATGTGACATTGTCAAGTAACTTATGTTGATGTGAACGTCTGTCGTGGGCCGTTACACAGTTAATAAGAAAATGTTTCTTGTTGACAGGATGGCAGTGTTGCCTCACAGACGACACATTTGGGACGTGTGTCGGACAATCTGGGACGCGTGTCCCGGGTTGACACATTTCTGGTAAGAGACGTACACGTCTAATTTTATTAAATGGTAGAATTTATATTTCTTTGTAGCATTCCTTTATCTTATGTTATGTAATTGACTACATTTTACCCCAACATAAATAACCCCGATATGATCACCCTGAAACTGACACTTTGTTGTGGCTGATCGAGTTTATTTCTCAGTTGATTACTTTTTAACTTTTGTACAAAAATATCCCGTAAAAACATCGCAAATTTGTGCGACTCGATGCGTCAAATCAGTTTATTGTCTTGGATGACATTTTATATGACTCGTTTTAGTTTTGATGTTTGCGTCGATCTCAAACAATTAACTTTTACAGCTGCCGAAATAAACAAAGTTTTGACGACAATCATAACTCAAAGGTTTGTTTACAATTTACAGATGTTGAGACAAGTTACGGCAAGTTGACATCGTCTGTAGAGGGTCACGTGACGGAGACGCTGAGGGCATGGAGGGGGTTAACCCTCATGTAAGTAAGCCCTTTTATATGTGTGTTGACATTGACACGACACGTGTTTCAGTTCATGTGTCACTAAACTAAACACACCTACGTGACAAACTTTGACAGGTGCACCGCTAATTTGTCATATTTTAGAAGATCACCAAAAGTGGATCTGTTTCGTGGTCAAGTTACAATTACAAAGCCCACGTTTCTTTACGAATCCACACGTAATTGGTGGTAAATAATTACACCGGAAGTTGTAGTCGTGAAGTTAGTGTTGTTGTAATTGTGCCTTGTAATGAGTGTAATCTTAACTCTGGAGGACGAGTTAAGTTTGGTGACAGAGTATGGATGGTAAATAGATCAATTAACTTAGTCCTGGTCATTCACCCTTCTTTCCCCGGTTTACCCCGCGATGTCAAAGAGAACCCGACCCTTGTTGCTCGGGGGTTATAACCTGCGATACACCGACGTCATATCAGGGCAGTGACTTTATGGGTGTGAAGGCCCCAGAAAGGGTTCGACTCCCGAAAACGCCGTTAAATTATGTCGCAGTGTCGCCGGATGTGACAAATGTCCCCGTATTGTGTGTTTGTGTTTATTTAGACAGTCGTTAGTTAAGTTGTGGCGTTATAAACTGGGTAGCGTTGATGTTTACCCCTCGTGTTGTGTACAACGGATTGACCCAAGGTCAGACTGACTCATTGTAAACTAAGCCTTAAATGTATCACATTGTAGCAACAGTCGAAGTCAGCGCAGCTCAAACAAAGAAACATTATATCTAAATCGTCCAAACTTTGTCAACAGCAACTGTCAAAACAGACCAGAAAGTGTGTTTTATAAATCTCAAACAACATTGACTGGTCTTGTCAAATATTAATATTAGTTTACGTGGTAGAGACATATTAATATATGATATATTTAATTTAAATTATAGAAACATGTTTTTGTTATCAATATTTTTATATGATGGAGTCAACTTGGATTGTCTTCATATTCGCATGTGTGCACGAGTGATGCGTGCGTGCACACGTTTATACATATTGCAGTCAATGATGGCAGAACTACTTGATGGGTTAACTACATAAATCAGTAAAGTGTTATCTTCTGTTGTTAGTCTGGTCAACACAACTGACCGTGACACTGCGGCGCCTGCTCGAGACTTTTACCTCTATTACGTCAAAACTTACGTCTAATCACACTTGCACTTGACCTTTCTGCTTATGCTTTTTTGTCATCAATATATATATATATATATCTTATGGAAGGTAATTTTGCCGTGTGTATTTTAGTTTATTTCTTACTGTTAGTATATTGTATTCCTTATTTTTAGCCTAGCAATTTGATTGCATACTTAGACAATACTGTTATTATTAGATACTGTTGTGTTTTATGTATATACAGTGTAGTATGATTGACGATTGTCTGAATGTACAAAGCCAAACACAGTCGTAATCGACATATATTTAATTCTACATATTTATCATGGCAGTAAATTAGCTGTCTCTTAATGAATGCTCACGGGAAAGAAAAGGTCAATTATTCATTTGTAGTTATTTTGTTTAGATGTTTAAGTTATCATTAGCACTAGATAAAACCGTGTTCTGTATATAAAAGTTTCATTCCGATATATGACTTTATTTGACATTATATTGTAGGCACTTCAACAAAACCTGCCAGCTGGTTCCTGCATCGTGTACAGAAAGCCAGTCGGTGCAGAGCAACTTTTTTCACTGGCACCTGTGTAGTGGTTTGTTTTAACTTGTGTTTTGGTGGCTTATTTCTGGTCACTTATCTCATTCACTGTTGGATTGTGTTAGGCTGAACATTATCCATGTTGTTTTCTTTTTTGAAATTTGATCCAATTTATGCTAAATGTCATCGATTTGATGACAGCTGTGTTTCACTTGCTGTTTTAACATTGAAAGATGCATTAGGGGGGGGGGGGGATGATTATGTTCTTAGGTTTAAGTTAGTCTGTGTTGAAAAAATCATTGCGTAGAACGAGAGATTTTTTTTTGAACTGCCTATTTATTGTGTCTCATGTGTTATTGCTATGCTGTGTTATGTCTTCATGTGTCGTTCACGTTTACCATGTGAGGTTACTATCTAAGGCAGATGTTGCTAATTTATGGTAAAAAAATACGCGTACTCCAACATTTGTATAACCGGTTAAATGTTAACATAAAACGTCATTGCTTTGGAATGTTTAGAATAGTTTTTTATATTTATAAAACAAATACTGTAATTGAGAAGCGATGTTAACAAGCTAGTCATTTCTCTATTAGCAGAACATGTCACAATCAATATTTGCGATGTTACAAGGAAAATGAGATGTTTTAGTACCGGGTATATATGGTAATAATTGTTTGTATTATTTAGCATTATATGTTCTCTATGTGTATGATGTATATGGTATCATTTCGTATCTGTAAACATCGTTATTTATTTGTATAATTATGTTGACCATACACCCATTGTCTCACTTGATTGCTCTACTGTGTGTACGTGATGGTACAACATGTGTACGAGTCACATTTGGTATTTGCTCAGCGGTGTACTGTGGTCCAGAATTCATTGAAGGTCAATGTCACCATTCCATTTAACAAGTGATTAACGTTATAGTAGTTTAATTAACTTAGACTATTTTTAAAGTGTATGCAGTTAGTTGTACCATAATGAGGTAACTTGAAGTGTACATACTTCAAAATCGTTCATGTATATTTGTTTTACTTTAAGCCCAGTCCAAGGCATGGTGTTTTGGTAGATACCACTCATTGGTCAGAATGTTTGTTGTGACGTCACACCACATTGTTATGCGTGTCTTTGCCACTGCAGTGAGTTAGGCAAATCTACATCAAACAGCGTGTGGGCCGCAGCGTTGTCTTTCATGGCCACTAGTGGTAGATCGATGTCGTCATGTTAACGGCTAGCTCCTACACATAAGTGTGTTGTATGCACTACAGAAATTATGTTTGAATAAAATCTACCTGATAAGTCACGTTATAATGAACTGTTTATTATTGCGTCAATAGTATTATGTGTCTGTGACAATTAAATGCTTTATTTCAACAAATAAGTCGTAGTCTGCCAAATATGTGACCACAATGCAAAAGGTAAGTTCTTATTTAGCGCAGTATCCAGTCCTTAGGACTGCTCAAAGCGCTTTACACTTTACTCCCTGGCAGACCTGTTCAATCGAACACCATCTGAACTTTTTGGGAAGCATTCAGCCACGCTGCAATTAATGCGCGAAGACTATTCGTACACAAATATCCACCACTGTCCATAGCCAGGTACTCATTCATACAGCTGAGTGAACTGAAGCAATGTAGAATAAACGAACTTGCCCAAGGTTCAACACCGCCGCACAAGATTCGAACCCGCGTTTTCTCAGTCGAGAGTTGCCCCCTCCCCTGGTTGAAATCACACGCAGCGCCCGTTATATATAATTTGTGTGGATCTACTGTATTTATTTATGTTCACAATGAAGATTCCCAATAGTACCATTTAATTAAGTGGAAGCAAGCCACACATTTGTGGTGTTTCGGTTGTATAAAAAAAGTAGACGAACCAATAAAAGGCTGTTTTTTCATTTCCCTGTGATGAGACCAGAAGTGAAAGTGGTCCATAAAATAACAAGGGACGGGCGGGGCCTGGGACGATCTTTTACTTTCTCACCTAACCATCAAAACGACTACATAGAACCGCCAAACTTCGTCCCATGCGTCCGACATGCGTACACGCTTCCTTATAAAATATACACTTACATCGATCAAAAACTGAACATTTGTCACTCGAAGATGGGTCACCAAAATTACGCAACGTGGCGCCACTTGATCGCCTCCCCACCATTTTCTCAACCTGGCCTCCGGGCCCACGTGACTGCTGTTGAACCTGAAGACGCACAATGTCCATATCAGCATGCCGTCTTGTCAACACGCTCAATCATATGAAGGATTTATTAAACAAGCACCGTCTGTGCGTTTGTCTTGAGAAAGATCACCCTCTGTTATGGCCATATCGATTGTTTCCACTCGTTAATTGCGTAGGGGAAGTGCACCGATATTGAACCCCCTAACTTCTGAGCCCTCTTTCTCCATTCCTGTACGTGATATCTGGGATTATCAAGGATCAGGCCACGAGTTACTACAAGCTCTGTGTGCAAGCAGGAAATAGGGTCAATGCATTTGTTATTTTTTTCCACAAAATACAAAAAAGTGTTTGGTAACGGGTGACATATATTGGACTACAGTGGTTCTGATATTGGACCAGGTGGTCCGATATAGGTGCTTCTGGTTCGATAGACGTCATCTGTCTTGATGCTTTGAAAGAAACCAAGGTTCAGCACCCACTTCAGACTGATAAGAAGATAGTCGCTTAATGCATAAATGACGAAAATTACGGCGTTCCAGTGAGCATACAAATGACATGTGACGACTAAACGCCAAATAGATTTGACACAATTTAATTCTGAACTGAGAACAAACAGTTATATTTTGTCACGAATAGAAGAATACGCCAACGAAGTGATTGCCATGATAGAGTCTGTCACGGATAAATGAACAAACCAACGGAATATAATGGCCAGTAGAGTGTCTAGTAATGGCAAAAAGATACCAGTCAGTAATTGATGGTCCCTGATCACCAAATTAGGAATACGATCTTTTACTGACGCATGTCACATCCATGGTTATAGGGCAGGCCACCAGCACAACTCATATCTGTCCATATCCCACAGTGTACAAATTTCACCATGGTTTATTTTCGCTGTTCGGTACACAGTACCAAGACTCGTTGTCACATTGACCGCTTTTTTCGTTTTGGCTGGCAGGAGAAAGCTGCCGTTTTTGTCTTTTTTATCTTAATTGGATCTGTTGTCTTTCTATTTATTTTGCCAACTGTTGATTTATGCTTACTTTTGTGCCTTTTGACTTTTGTTGTTAAAGTTTTTGATAGGGACTGGAGGTTATGATTTCCGACTTGGTGGTTCTTCTCTTGACCATAGAAATCGCTGGTTTTGGGATGGGAGACAGCATTGCAGGAGTGATGACCTTTCAACGCAGCTCTGGTTGATCAGTCAGCTGCCCCGTGATTGGGACTAATGCTTCATAATGACTAGCATCTTCACTCAGATTTATGTATTTGACCATAATTGCACTCCTGAAATTCCGTCCCAAATTCAAGTACACTCTCTCCAATGCAGTCATGCACTGATCGTTGTAGACAGCGTGCCGTTGCAACGATCTCTATATCCCCAATCATTTCACTGGGATTCGCCATCGATGCGATTCTGTCCTCGATACAGGCGTAACACAGTCTCTGAGGTAGATATGCGTTCGCCATCCTCTCATCAATGTTTTCATAAAGGCCACAGTTGTCTAGTATATGTGCAATCATGTTGGATCGTAGCGCATCAGCGGAAGTCATTTCTCGTATTCTCATTCGCAGGTCCTTTAAATTGCCATCGTTGTCTCTTTCTGCATACTGCATACCGAGATCTTGACAAATAACAACGGCTCGGAAGAAACAACGTCCATCTGCACTGGTTGCGACACACCAGAAACCACTCTGTCTGCTGCTTTTGGATGGACATGGATCATTGGACTGTTGCTCGCTCGTGGACAGGTTTTGGTTGTTGGATTGTTGCTCGCTTGTAGACGGGCTTGGGTCATTAGAGTGTTGTTGCCCATTTGCGAACAGGCTGGGTTTGTTAGACTGTTGATCGCTCATCGATGGGCATGGGTTGGTTGTGACATGCCTGAAACTATTCTGCCTGGTGCTTGTGGATGACCTCAGCTCATTGAGCTGTTGCTTGTTTGTGGGCGGACGTGGATCATTGGACTGTCGGTTGCACGTGGACAGGCTTCGGTTGTTGGACTGTTGCTCGCTCGGGGACGAGTTTGTTGTATTTGACGAGTTGTCATTCTGCATAGTGCCATCTCTGGCAGAATTCGATGGAACATCTATACCAGTTTCCGAGTAGGACAACCTGAACCTTCCAGCCGCGGCGAAATCTGCATCAGTCCATATGTTCCGATCACAAGGCCAAATGCTTGTGCACTTGAAACCATTGGCAGCAGTTGTCATGGAAGCAGAGCGTACGTATGCCCTTCCGAAGATACGGCAGACTGAGGAGATGGTGACTGTAGTTTGTTTGGTCCTCAGCCAAGTGTCACATTCCTCATTGTAATATGTCATCATAGGTTTATAGAAAACCTGATCAAGAGGTTGGAGACGGTGCGTTGTGTGTGGAGGAAGATATAATATGACGACTCCATGGTCCCGGGCGTGTGTGATGAATGACCGTCAAGAATCAACAGAACATGTTTGTCTTTGGTGCAGCCAACATGACATACAAAGTGCTTCAGCCAGACAACGAAGAGTTCCTTGTTCATCCAGCCTGATTCATTATTCACTTTGACGCTTCCAGTGATTCTATAATGCGTTTACGCCTGAAATTATCATTGGTGGAACATAGTTGCCCCTGCACTCATGGTACACACCACTGTTGTAGTAAAGCCTCTCTCACCACTAGTAAGAGATCCGATTTGTTTTTTTCTATTTTCCCAAGGACCCGGCCAGGCTTCTGCACAGTTGTTATACCCGATTCATCCAAGTTAAAGATGTTTGTAGCATCGAATCAGCACGTGTCAACGAAAGTTTCTTGTTTATTGTAGAACTCATGCAAACTCTCACGATTGAACCCTTTGGCTCTCGTAATAGAAGTTGCCTCGGCTTGACGGAGGGAGAGTTCAGGGTGTCTCCTCATAAAATCACGGTACCAATGTCTGCTAGCTGCTTGTTTTTCAGTGCAATGCCTTATCCCACTCGCTTCAGCCAACTGATATGCCATATCCATAAAATCTTTCCTGGTCATACCAATCAGCATATTCTCCAGTTCTAAACATGCTCCACCAGCATTTTCTCAAACTCTGGCGGTAGAGGGCAAGGGCGACTAAAATACTTTCTTGGACCATTAGCGATTTTGTTTTTGTTGTTTAGGTGCCGCTTCAGGGTAGCCTTCGGAATCCCATAGGTCCTGCTAGTTGCGTTGAGGCCGGCGTCTCCATTTCTGAATGACATGACCGCTCTATCCAGTTCCTCTTGTGTCCACTTTCCGTAATTGCCGCTGAAAAAAATAATTTGTAACCTCAATCAATCAAACAGATGCGACATTCCCAAGTATTTCCTTGATATAATATAATAATAATGGTATTCTGTATATAAAACTAAATAAACCCGTGTTTTAGTTTTGGTCGTTCTGGCAGGAGGGGCTAGTTGAATACGGGATGTTTTTGCCCAAATGAGTGTGATCGACTTATGATGCTTGCTGCGGGTTTAGTATATGTGCCACTTATGCAAACCTATACATTTTACAAAGCACATCAACTTACCAATCAAATGTTGGTATATGTGGTGAGATTTCGCTAACAAAAAATTAAAATGTTGCCACGGTAATGCAATTATTGACCATTGCTAACAAAATAAGAGGCAGTGTCACATTCTTGATTGTCTGTGAAAATAATAGTCATGTCTATCAAACTTTAAGCAACGTGTGGTGATTGTATTATCAATAAAATAATGAGGTGTTTTGAAGAAACAAATATAAGTTTTTTAGTTTCCCGCATATTCCAGCAAAACTGTCCAACAAAGTGAATATTTCAGAAAATAATATACCCCGTGTTTAAAAATGTAGGCCTCCCCTCTTACTTAACAAGGCCCCGAGCCATAAGTAGGAGTCTAATATACACATGCAGAAACTTCAATATGACACATTTTCATATATCATGTGTGTTGGGATGGTACGTATAATGGACCACGGGTGTCTTATATTGGACCAGTGGTCCAACATAGGACACCCCGACTGGTCCAATACCGGTCGAAGGCATAATTAACTTCTTCGATGTGATTCTTGGAAACTGTACAATTTTCCGTCTTCATTCCTCTCATGCACGCTATATAGACCGTCGTGTACAATCTACTCTGTAACAGGCTTTGCATCACGCCTTCAAAGTTGGTTAAAACTCGATGCACACCACTCTCAATGGTATTACTTCGTTTGTACAAAATGTTATTGCAATGAACAGTCGTCTTCTACAAATATTGCAAATAATAAAGTTGTTCGAGCAACATTTATTTACAAAGAACACATATGGTAATCATAATCTTCGTTATCAACTTAAAAATTGCAATTGTAATTGCGATGTATTTGTTTTAATTTGTACTATGCCTAATTTACCAAGACAAATGTACGCCTACATTTTCGACTTGTTTTGTTGGTAATTACCATAACAAACACATATAATAGTTTCTAACGGCAATTTGCCCTTCGCTGCGTCACAGCTAACCGGGAAGTTACGTTTGTACGCAGTAGCAGTGAAATGTTCTAGAATCTAGAAAAAGTTGGTGTGTCCAATAATAGTAACATTTATGGTGAATATAAGAATAACGCTAGGTTTATAATATCCAGTTTTGAACAATCGTAGCGGTGTGCGGCGGTCAGTCGTAGGCCAGTCACAAGCTTATGTAGAGCGCAGTCGCGCAGCGTTAAGAGCTCCGAACTCTCAACTGAGAGAACGTGGGTTCGAATCCAGTGGGCAAGTTCGTTTACTCTACATTGCTTCAGTTCACCCAGCTGTATGAATAGACAGTGGTGGATATTTGGCGATAGACAGTGGTGGATATTTGTGTACGAATAGTCTTCGCGCATTAATTGCAGCGTGGCTGAATTCTTCCCAGAGAAGTCGAGACGGTGTTCGATTGGTCTGCCAGGGAGTAAAGTGTAAAGCGCTTTGAGCAGTCCTGAGGACTGGATACTGCGCTGTATAAGAACTTACCTTTACCTACCTTTACGATCATACGCGATTTGGCTACGACCGTCGAGATGCGTCGCAGCGTAGACAATCGGGCGGTGAGCGGCTAGCTACATTAAATTTGTTGCCGCGCCGACACTTGAAAGGTAAAAGATTTGTGAATTTTACCCGAGTACCGACGCTTAGCTACTCGTGCCGTTAGTTATGTTTCTAATATTTTTGTCGATGCGTATGCAAGATATTACGGCATATTGTGGTTCCTAATTGCAAACAAATATGATCTACACAACAAATAATATTGTATTGATAACGTGTAGCGAATAATTTGAGTATTTGTTTACTGTTAAAAGTGGATCTCCCATCGCGATAAAATAGACTGATCCACACACCATTAGCAATGGGCGCTATAGTACAAGTCGATCTTTGATATGAGAGGCACGCGATGCCCGTCGTTAACTGATATTTTGCTAAACATTCTTTGTGCTATTTTCGCTGTTTGTTATCTCACTTTACATGATCGAATATGTTTTATGTATACTGTAACATGTATGTGTTACGTTAAAAACGATTAGGGAATCACGAAATATTTAGTCAATAACAGGAATGTCGGCAAACGGTGCTGCTATGCCCATGTCCGACCGGCGATAATAATTATGTTGGCATGTCGTTGCTATTTAGACCGACTTTCAAATTGCACATACGATCTATGGATACGCATGGGAAATCGTATTTACTAAATAATATATATTTTTTACTCTACTTTGGAAATAATGTACATATTTACGTTATATGTCAAATTAAAGCAAATATAATATCATATAATAAAGTAATGTCGATGGTAGAATGCACGGCGGACCGAGATCGACGACATTTAGTTGTTCCTTTTGTTATACGACCAAATCATTTTGAAATGTACATTAATATATTTTAAAACGAATATCCAAATTTACAAAAGTACAAAGAAACAGTGACTGTGTTAAATATGCGAATACAGATTTTCCCTGACTCAAGGTGATCAGGGAAAGGAAACCCAGTCACAAAAAGTCAGATAAAAACCAAACAACACAATACAGCTCAATGAAACTGGTTTTAATGCCTACATATAAAATGTATCTTCCAAGTGTTCATATATTTATTTGCCTGAGTTGTATTTTTAAAGTTTGTGTTTGTCTCCTGCCAGGTGCTAAACTGCTAAAACCTCATTTTGAAAACATGATATGTCTAAAACTATCATTCATATCCATCTTAATTTTGCGTACTAAATGTATATGTTGTTGTCCTTGGACAGGTATAATATTATGAGATTCAAGATATTAATTAAAAACTGGTATTAGGTCAAAAATGGCTTTTTATAAAAAAATACTTGCCCGATCCCATATTAGAAGCAAAATAGGTGAGTTAGATGTTTGCCGGAATGCCTTCAATGTTACTGTTGATCGCACATAGTTCATAAAATATTCCACATCCGTTGGTCTGCCACTGGACAATAGTTCGGCCCTATCGTTTTCTTTATCATCGTCACATTGACAAGTTTGGAGTCACGTGCTGGTCGTAAAAGACACGTGCACACGCTAATATACAATTAAGATGCTGCTGCGAGCCACTGCGCTCGTTTCTATGGTGAGTCATATGCGTGGGAACAGGGTGCAAAGGGGTAACTGCCCCTGGAATTTCGCTGAGGGCAGATATATTATGGTTCTGCCTCCCCCCCGAATAAATCTGAGCGTGCATGTGGGTTTTTGGCGAGCGTCAATGGGCAAATCGAAGTATTCTGGAATCCATAAGATGTTTTTTTTTCGTGGCGATTGTCAATGAGGTGCAACTGGAGCTTCGAAAATGTTGAACGTCGCTGCGGCCCGCGAGAAATATTCCCACCGCCACCCCTCGTCTTCGATGTCAGCCGAGAGCCGAGGCAGCGGAGAAGTTTAAATTACCGCGGCGCGATGCAGAATAATAATTTTCAAGAACTACCCCCCCCCCCCCGTCTTCCGCTGTCGAGACCCAGCGGAGCGGAATGACGCTGAAGCTCCAGATTGTTTTTTACTTACATTAATGGTTTAGCATAATGCGTTCACAATATGTGTTCACCTCCAAACTGATATATATATATATATATATATATATATATATATATATATAGAACACCACTGAATCCGGCCATGCATCTCATGCATGTAATATGAGGCCATAAAGAGAAGCAACATGAGGAAGACACGTGTGTGTATGTACACGACCACTGTCCTCTTGAACGTGCTTGTCACTGTCACATGCATGTAATATGAAGTCAAAAAGAGAAGCAACACGAGGAAGGCACGTCTATGCGGAGCGGAATGGCGCTGAAACTCCATATTGTTTTTTACTTACATTAATGGTTTAGCACAATGCGTTCACAATATGTGTTCACCTCCAAACTGATATATATATATATATATATTATGTATATATATATATATATATATATAGAACACCACACCACCTGCAGATGAGCACTTCTGTGTGTTCAAAGTAGTGCCATCTCTTACAACATTACCAAGTACAACCCAATAGTTGGTTTTACTGAATCCAGCCATAAAGAGAAGCAACATGAAGAAGACGCGTGTGTCTATGTACACGACCACTGTCCTCTTGAACGTGCTTGTCACTGTCACATGCATGTAATATGAGGCCATAAAGAGAAACAACATGAGGAAGACGCGTGTGTCTATGTACACGACCACTGTCCTCTTGAACGTGCTTGTCACTGTCACATGCATGTACTACAGTGGTGTAGCCAGAGGGGGGCCAAGGGGGCCATGCCCCCCCCAATCCCGGAAAATTAGGAGGGTATAGGAGACTGAAGACATATAACTGGTTACCTGATTTATAGAGTGACAAGGTACAGAGGTTATAGGGGTGCCTGTGTATGACTTCCACGTCTTTGGCAAAGACATTTGTCATCATTCAAATGGGATTGAGTTACCAAAAGTAGAGGAATCCCGTTACTTCTGCCGTAGGCGATAAGCATCCAGCAGGTTGCAGTCCAAGAGGTTACTGGGCAACGAATATGTCATCATTCACAATGTGTTTGATGGCTAATGCCTATTAATATATCAACACAAGGATGCAAAATGATAGTTGCCCGGCAAGATGATTAGTTACTAGACTAAGATCAAGTTGCAACCTGCCAAAACGGCCAAAGCAATTTATGTAGTCGATTTTTCACTGAGTAGTCCGAACTTCGTATTGTGAATTAATTAATTTTAATAAGCGACAACGTTACACATGACAGGAACATTTTTGTGAAGCTCACTCGACGCCGCCAGAGCGGTACGGATTTTTTGTGAAATATTGGTTGAACGCCAGCGACTCATCACACACACGCAAGCACGCACGCACGCACGCACGCACACACACAAACACACACATATAATAATTATATACATACATACGTGTGTGTGTGTGTGTGTGCGTGCATGCGTGCGTGTGTCATATACCGCTACTCATTGCTTGCTTGAATGCCAGATGGCCCGCTCCAATACAAAATCCTGCCTACGCCCCTGATGTAATATGAGGCCATAAAGAGAAGCAACATGAGGAAGACACGTGTGTCTGTGTACACGACCACTGTCCTCTTGAACGTGCTTGTCTCTGTCACATGCATGAATATGAGGCCATAAAGAGAAGCAACATGAGGAAGACACGTGTGTCTGTGTACACGAACACTGTCCTCTTGAACGTGCTTGTCACTGTCACATGCATGTAATATGAGGCCATAAAGAGAAGCAACACGAGGAAGACACGTGTGTCTGTGTACACGACCACTGTCCTGTTGAACGTGCTTGTCACTGTCACATGCATGTAATATGAGGCCATAAAGAGAAGCAGCACGAGGAATACACGTGTGTCTAAGTACACGACCACTGTCCTGTTGAACGTGCTTGTCACTGTCACATGCATGTAATATGAGGCCATAAAGAGAAGCAACACGAGGGAGACACGTGTGTCTGTGTACACGTTCACTGTCCTCTTGAACGTGCTTGTCACTGTCATATGCATGTAATATGAGGCCACAAAGAGAAGCAACATGAGGAAGACACGTGTGTCTGTGTACACGACCACTGTCCTGTTGAACGTGCTTATCACTGTCACATGCATGTAATATGAGGCCATAAAGAGAAGCAACATGAGGAAGACACGTGTGTCTGTGTACACGACCACTGTCCTGTTGAACGGGCTTGTCACTGTCTCATGCATGTAATATGAGGCCATAAAGAGAAGCAACACGAGGGAGACACGTGTGTCTGTGTACACGTTCACTGTCCTCTTGAACGTGCTTGTCACTGTCACATGCATGTACTATGATGCGCGTGTCTGCTTCCTTATTTAAATGCAAAACATCTCTAACAGTTGATTTTGCGCATTTGTTGTCGTGAAATCCCCCACCCACGACGAGTTCACATCCATCGGGCAGGTGCTTACCGTGCTCCATCATGTAATGGATGAGACAGTGAGCCAGGCCAGCCTTGTTTTCATCTACGGACGTGTTTGACAAAGATGATTCGGAAAGATTATGCATGGAGAGCCTACATCTACAACAATTACTATATTATTTGCATGTCTGTTTGATTCGATGTTTATACGTAACATAAGTCTGTAAAGGTATGATAAAATATTACGTGCAGTGGTTTTTCATTGGGATGGTGTTTACATCTACCCATTAACTAACTAAACGATTACTTGAGGCTGTTCTGAGTGATCTCGCAAGCACACTGTGTTGACACTCAAACAGCTACCGTCTCATCAACAACTATGATTGTTTGTAGGCGTCTGTATCGTGCTGGAATGAACTTTCTTAAGTACGTTTCATCCCAGTTCAGCAGATCTGAGACGGCTGTCCGTGGACTGCTAGTAGCAGTAATGTCATCTGTTGGAACTACAGCATTTTCCTCTAGCCTTGATTAACCAAGCCCCGTGATGTGGCGCCACTATTTGTCGCACAAAAAAAACTGCATCCAGAGACGTCTTGCTGTTGCAGTGAAGGAGGTGGGGTTGGTAGGTGTATAATTGCAAGTGTGTTGTGAGCCTCAGTGAGTTTCTGTGAAACTCACGGGGGTGTAATCATACATTTTTGTGAGTCTTCAGGCTTAACTTAAGGTGCAGGTGAGGGTTTCTCGATCTGAGCCGAACCAAATGCTGTAGTCCCACCGCCGTAACTTTAGCTTCTCCACTGTCTCTGCTCGACTGGTGACATCGGATGATTGGGGGGGGGGGTGAAGGGGAGTATGGGGCGGAGGGGGGGGGGTGCTGTTGAAAATGTTTCGTCATTGCACAGCCGTAATTTCACCGTCTTCTCGCTGTCTCTTGCGCTGCCTCCTATAACTCGTCTCAACTGCTGGAATGGGAAGACGGGCGGGGGAGGTCTGTTGATTTTTTTTGCCGCTACGCCATGTCGCTGTATCTTCACTTCAACTTTTCTTCAGTTTCTCCGCTTGCTTGTCTGGCTCAACTGTGACATCAGAAGATGGGGGTTGCTATTGAAATTGTTCACCGCCGCGTCAGCATAATTTCTGCTTATTTAACAAGATTGCCACGCAGATGATTAACTCTAGATGGCAGGTGGACAAGGAAGCCTTTTGGCTTATCGAGAGTTCAACCCTTTTTTATTTACAAGTATCCCGCCCTTCTGAGGTGTGTGTCGATTTTAGTTTTTACATATTCATGGCATGACATGGAGCTGGGGTGTTGTGCTTGGCAGTAGCTCCCACGACAGCTGTCTTCAATTTCAATTCAAGGAACGTTTTTCATATTTCTCAGGTGCGTGTATACAGGTACATACATTACTTCGGACGTTTACATTTTACTTGAAAATGATTACTGGTGCCGGACTGTTATAGTTTTTAATCGACATTCGTCTACGCTTGCCTTGAGAACCGGTTACAAACTTGTCAAGCAGAACGCTTTGGTCTATTCTTGGATAACACCGGACCACGGACAACTTTTGTGCAATCGATGATACTCAGTGTCGCAAGACGCACTTCAGCATGCGTGTGTGTCAACATCAGTGGTGCGTTATTCTAGGACACATTTGTTGTCAACTGCCGCCCATGCGACCAGGTATATCAGATCTCCGGTGACCTGCTGTGTGAATCTTCTCTTTCACCAACTGTGCATCTCCAAGCGTTCGACTACGAAACGTAAACACCGTGGCGGTCGTAAAGTCGCAAAACAGATCGGGACAATAATTCACTACGCAAGAGTACCGACGTTGCTACAACCAAGCCGAAATGTACCAAATTTCATAACTTTACCATTATATAAACAGGTACAGCGCGATCAAGGCGTACGAGTATGCTACGTTAACGCACAATCGTGTCGGAACAAAACACTCGCCATCGCGGATCATATACTTGAAAACCATCTCGATATGATGACGATATGCGAAACGTGGTTGAAGCCTTCGAGCGACGCCAATGTGATTACATACATTGTACCATATGCATATTCCATCAAGCACACGCCGAAATCGTCTTAAACAAATACCGTTACCGATGCCGATGCGTTTCGATCCTTTGAACACCTACGTCATCCACGAGAATCGTTGTTATTTACCGACCCCCGCCATCAGTGAAAAATGGCTTGTCAACAACTGTGTTTTTTTAAGAATGGGACCGTTTGATCGACCAGTATGCCATAAAACCTGGACCTCTGATTATCATGGAACATTTGAACTTTCATATTGACAACGCTGCAAATGTTGACGCACGGCGACTGACCAATTCTGTGAATGCCACAGGGATGGTGTTGCATGTTCGCGGGCCAACCCACAGGAAAGGACACACTTTGGATGTACTCATGACCCGCAGCAAGGACGAACACCTTGTTCGAAATGTTACCGTTACGGATATGAGCCTTTCTGACCACTTTGTGGTGAGTTTCAACATAGACATTGTTCAACATCGCACTCTTTTGATGAAAATCAAATATTGCAAGTTACGCAACAATAATGTAGTTTCTTTTCGACAAGACATTCCACTGTTCTGTTCGGATGATCTTTACTTGCTGAACGTAGAAGAACTGGTTGATCAATACGATCATAATGCAGGTCAGCTTAGTTTATTCGCACGCGTCCGTTGTTCTAGATAAATACAAGACTGGCTGCATCTCGCCATCAAGAAGGCTGGACTAAATCCAGAATCAATGCAGAATTATCGACCTGTATCGAAACTGACATTTCTTTCTAAAGTAATCGAGCGCGTTGTAGCAAAACAGCTGAACGTCCATATGCAAGAGAACAACTTGCACGACCAGTTTCAATCGGCATATCGACAAGATCACTCAACTGAAACGGCTCTGCTTAAAGTTCACAATGACAGTCTGTCTGCAGTAGACCGTGGCTGTGTTGTTGTGTTGGTTATGCTTGACTTGACCGCCGCTTTCGACACCATAGTCCACGGAATTCTATTGAGCAGACTCACTCACATATTCCATGCCACTGGCGCTGCGCTTGAGTGGTTCAGATCTTACTTGTCCGGTCGGCATCAAGTCGTTCGTATTGGAAGTGTCAAATCCTCCCCAACTGCTGTGCCGTTTGGTGTACCGCAAGGCATCGTACTCGGGCCATTGCTGATCACTGCATATATCACACCACTTGGCGACGTCGTCGAGAAATCCGGCTTGGATTATCACATATATGCCGACGACACGCAACTTTATGTTTCGTTTTGTCCTGGTGGAGATGGCCAACTTGAACTCAATGGATCGTTTGTGCTGTTGCCTAGAAGAAATTGGCGAATGGTCTCGGACCAATTTAGTGAAATTAAATGATCAGAAGACAGATGTCATGGTGTTTGGTACTAAACAGAAATTGTCACTACTAAAGGAGATTCGTATTTTTGACTCGACTTTGACTTCGTCTTCAAGTGCGAGCAACCTGGGCGCTCTATTTTGTTCAATCCCTCAACATGACTAACCACATAAGTACCATTTGCCGAACAGCGTATATGCACTTCCACAACATCAGTCGTATGAGGCAATACCTCACAACATATGCGACTAAACCACTTGTGCTCGCTTTCGTCATATCTAGATTGGACTACAGGAACGCGTTACTGGCTGGACTACCACGAAACCACATTCACAAACACCAGCGAATCCAAAACATGGCAGCCAGAATCATCACGTCTAAAAGAACTACACTGGCTGCCAATCAAATGCCGAATGTTATGTATGTCTGTCTCTCTTCTACTCCACCATTCTCCACCCCTCTCTCTCTTTCCCCTCTCTCCTCTCCTCTCCCTCTCCCCCTCGGTCTCACTCCACCACTGTCTCTCTTCCTCCCTATGCCTCCATCTTCCTCTCTCTCCCTCGCTCTCCCTCTCTCTCCATCGCTCTCCTTCTCTCTCTCTCTCCCTCCATCGCTCTTCCTCTCTCTCTCTGCCTCGCTCTCCCTCTCTCCTTGTCTCCTTTCTCTGTGTCACTCTCTTCCCCTCTCCCTGTCTCTATGGCTGATGTCTGTCTTGAGAGACTGTCATCTACTGTTCCTTGTTGTGACTACTCAACTGATGTTTATTTGCTTGTTGTAGAAAGTGCGGCTGACTGCTCCAAGTGTTTTATGGCAAACGTGTGTGACAATGACTCTTGACTTGACTCCAAAATGGCCACTGTTCGGAGTAATGTTGTGCAATAACTCGAGAACCAAAAATGATAGAATCATAAATGAGACCACTTTTAGGCGTTTTCCGCAACAACTGTTTTTTTCTCCAGTTGTTACGGAGAACCAATTAAGATGTATTCAGTCTAGGAGTTGTTTGTTTTAAGTTTCATGCTTTGCATCTAGCTATTGATGTCTCTAATGCACCGTTCCATAGACTCGTGATTACTGTCCATAGAATTGGCATTAAAACTACAGTACGCCTGATGGTCATCAGCATACACATGCCCCAGCTTACCTTGCTGATCAATGATATGAAAAATAGGGCTAAGATACTGTGTGAATTCCACAGGACCGAGGCATGATTCTTGCGGTACTCCCTGATCAAGTTTAAACTGGTCAGACACAGTACCATCAATAATAATTGATTTAATTTGAAGATAAGACGAAAACCAATTTAGAGCTGTGCCTGATACAGGAAAAGAAGAATTCACAATAATCAACAAAATATTATGGTCCCCAGTATGAAAAGTCAACAAAAAGTAAATTAAAACCAGTTGTGTTCTGTTGGTCCATGTTTAAAAGAATGTCAGACTGGACCTTAACAAGTGCAGTTTCAGTAGAATGTCCAGCTCTATACGCCGACTGAAAAGGTGACAAGGAAATCCACATTCTGAATGAAAGCAAAGTTGGTCTACAACAGCCCGTTCTGATAATTTAGAGATATACTGGTGATTCGACACAGGGCGCAGACATGGGGTCAAATGCAAATGCATTTGCATTTAAATGCATTTAAATGCAACTGATCCAGTGTTCGCATTTGCATTTGAAAATTTGGAGCCAAACTATTTGCATTTAAATACATTTTAAAAGTATTTGAAAAATCAAATACTTTTCAAATACTTATAGCATTTAATTATGTCAATGAAAACTGTTATCACATCTGTACTTAATTAAATTGTTGCGTGGTCTAGGTAGTTGATACAGGTCACTCATGTTACTTAAGTGATCACCGAGGCATGACATTCACTGAGAGACAAATGGCCTTCCGATGGCTCTTTTATTGGCTGACCAACTGCAGCATTTGCATGCTTTGATCATTAACTACTTGGGTCATTATCAGATGGATGATCAGTGTATCTATCAGTTGGCCTTTGGCAGGGTCAGGTTAGCAAGCATTTAATTAACAGTGGGTGGCTTATTCTAATTTTATTGGAAGACAGTGCATCAATGGGCACAGGAAATGGAAAACAGGATTAACCTGTCACAGGAGAAAATATAATTTTGCATTTGACATAAACAAAATATATTTGCATTTGAAATGTCAAAAGTATTTGCATTTGCATTTAAATACTTTTCAATGTATCTGACCACATGTCTGACTGTCTGTCAGGGCGATAGTTTTTGGAATAGGATCCAGTCCTGCTTTTTTAAGCAGTGGCTCTACAAGTGCAGTCTTCCATTCATGTGGGAATTCCCCAGCAGCAATGGAGCAATTGATGATGTGTGTAAGGAATGGCACCAATGCATCAATATACTATTTGACCAGTTTGGTTGGCATGGGGTCCAGAACATAGCTGGTTGTCTTAGAATTCATAACCAACTTGTGCACATCATCATCAGAGACTGCATCAAATGTATCTAAATTATCACACACACACTTTCTCTGGTTTCTGATGATTTGACGGGAGGTTTTGCTAGGCAACATATCACGTGCTGGATAGGTTAATTGCAGCGTGTTCGGCCAGTATTGCCAAAGGGTTGACATTGGTTGTTATGTAGCGAATATAACATAGTATAATGTTCTTCACTTGTTGTGCTCATTATGTTATTATATAGGATTTGTCTAAATTTGATTTATACTGTATGTATTGTAATGAGTTACAATAAATTTGATTTGATTTGGTTATGCTTCAGGAGGCGTGCCTAACCTGGATGGCATGACATTTGGTCAGCACGAGAAGATGCTAGAGGGTTGTGTCAGCAACCTGTATATCCAGGGCAAGGGACCCCTGGACCTCACCACTGACGCTGTCGGGGTATGTCGTGGCGCCCTGACACCCCTCATTACTGCGGCCATCCAGTTGCTACAGTGTTCTTGTTTCTTTAAGTTTGGGGGCCAGTGTTACAGACAGTTTATTTGTTAAACAAAGTGTGTTATTTTGTCAGTTTTATTAGTTTTATTAACATAAATGTAACCGATTAAAATTATATATCTCGGCTGGTTGATACTTGATTTGAAACTTATTAACAGAATAAGAACTGGTTGATATTTCAAACAAAAGCACAGTTTTGTTGTCATCTTGCTGAAAAATGTCTGATAAAAAGATCTATTATATGACTGCTGAAATTATTAAGTATTGGAAATCGTGACAAGTGGCAAACAAAATGTCATGAAAGTGGATGCCTATGCACTGCTGGAAGGGATATGTTAGAGGATTGGTTGGTTGGTTCTGCTTGGCCTGATGCTGTAATAAGACAAGCTGAAGAGTAGATATTGACTTAGGCATCAGAGCCAAGTCAACCCAAGAGAAACGTTCAATGTATTTTCAATGTTGGCAACAGAATCTAGACACTATAAACTTGTGTGTAGCTACAATGATACAACATGTCTAGATCAGGTCTATGCGAAACAGGAGGTTAACTAATGTCAGAGTGAATTGTACCATTAGCCTGTAAATGTGAATTCTTTGTAATTTTGCTTAATGTGTACGCATTTTCTAGCAGTAAAATGTTGTCCGTGAATGGTGAAGGGCGAATTCATAAAAAAAAATTAATATGATGGCGAGATAAGGTAATTATGTGCAATCATATCACTAGATCATGCCAACAGAAGTGATGGTCTGATGCAAAGTATTTATTGAGCGCAAATGCCAAATTTGAGAAAATACTAATTGAATATTTTCCACACAGAAACAGAGTTGTAGGGGAAAGAAATCTTGTGATGTATTTTATTAGAATGTGCAACATTTCACATGTCCCGTGCCTGCTTTTGTTGTTTTGTAGAGTTGGATGAACCATGTGTGGTTTAACGATATATATGTTCAAAATACAGCATTGTTGCCTTATATTTTAAATGCCAGCACGTTATAATGAACATGTAAAAAACCATTAAAGAAACGTTAGGTTTTCGTAGTAAATTATTTAAAGATTTATTAACATGCTCGTCTAGCTGTGGATATCTGACCTGGTGAATACTAGATGCTAATTAGTTCCAAGATGAACACAGTTTATGGTGTGTAGATCTACATCTAGCTGGGTCACTCGATTCAAGTATGTATACTATCAATAGTAACTTGTGTATTATTTATTTTTATATTAAGAAACAATGTTTCCTCAAGAAGAGCATTATTATGTTATTCCCTAACTTGAAATTGTTTGAAACATTTGACATTCAGTAACACTATCTCTTAAAACTTGTATTTAAAATAAATCTCAAGGTGGCAATAACCCCACAGATGTCACTGGCCACGTATTCTTGAATATAATACACCTTTATAGTAAACACATCAAGAACTGGCATTATGTTAATTAAGCAAAATGCAAGTTGATTTGTACTTAAATCTAAACAAGTGAAAACAAAAAGACAAGTCACTCATTACCTCTGTTCATGGATTAAATAAAAGAGAATTGCCTGTTTTAATACACATGTTTGTCTGAAAATATTGTTGTCATACCAATTGCTAATGCCTAATATTATACAGCATATGTGTACATGATTATAGATGTGTCAATAATTTTTTTACAAAAATGTTAACTTGTTATGACAAGTGTTCATTATGATAGTGAAACCCTGATAATCTAAAAACCATAACATCAGGACATAATATACCTTGCAATATACCTGGTTAATTTTTTTTTAATCCATAATTTGCTGTGCTATTTCCAATAGTTGTTTAAGTGGAATTAACGTAATTTAGGTGTAGTTATTGTAAACGGCTGAAATTACTGAATGAATAAATGTGTGTGTGCACAACCAGTAATGTATGACTGAAACAACAGCAGGGATCGAACCTGCCACACACAACACTGAAACAATGTTGTCACAAACAACACAGTCCAACAGTTTTTAAACAAACAAATGACATAGTATGTCTGCATTTACAACACAATACTCTAATAGCATTCAGTCACAAATATACTGTTTACATTGTTCCAAAAGTCATATGGTACATACACGTATCAGCAATTTCATAAACGAGTGTTAAATGTTTCACAAAAGAAATAATATCGTATGTTTGTATAATTTGACAGAAAAATAATACAATATATACTTGTTACGAATCTTTCTGAACAAACCTATAAACCCACTTTTTAAGTGTTAGGTTCCCAAGTGGATATATCCCAAGTAATCCCCTTGGGCAACACGATGAATCCACATGAATCCTTGTGAGGAAATTTAGTGTGACGATAGACACGTCACCAAAAGTGTGTTTGCAGTGTGCCGAGTGTATTTGCAGAACACTATCAATTGCTTTACTACATGTATCATTATATTTATTAAATATTCACAAACATTAACATGAAATATACACTTGAAAGTGGATACATCTATAACACTATTATATTCGTAGCATAGCTGTATCGATTTGTTATTTACACATAAAATACAAGTTTTGTAAAACTAATAAAATAACAAATCGATACAGCTATGCTACGAATATAATAGTGTTATAGATGTATCCACTTTCAAGTGTATATTTCATGTCCACATATTACTATTCATTGATGACCGAGTCTCGACTGTTGAGATCTCGGTGTATTCACTAGTCATTACAAGGTCAAGGAGCTATGGTTTGGTTGTACCTTTACCTCTAGTGGGCTCTGTAATATGTTGCACCACATAAGTCTCGATTTTTTTAAATTAATTTAAATTATTTATCTTCAGTACTTGCTGCTGTAGTTGAGATTATTTACTAATCAATCTACGGGTAGTTGAGATCTCCAAGTATAGCAGAACATGTGAAAAACATTTCTCACTTATTTTATCCAGCAATTTCTTAAGGTTGTCATTGTTCTCAGAGGTGCTATTAGGGCTTCTATAAAAAGCGCCCAAAAGAAGGGTATCCTTCCGTTTCAGTACCAAAATGCAAAACAGTGCTTCATTCAACTCAACATCAAACTGGTGTACTTAAAATGCCAAAAAATTGTGAATAAACAAGAACATCCCTCTGCCTTTGCCTTCACTCGAGTTCACAGTTTCCATACAATGCAATTCCAAGTTGTATTCCTGCGTTGTAAGTCGTCTTTTAAAATGTGATGGAGTTGAGTGGGTTTTTTATTTTACCTTTTAGTCCAGTTAGTCCTTCTTTTGTCAGTACATCATCATTTGTAAACCATACAATTATTTCTTCTGTGCAGGCACTTACGAGTAGGAGTAAATATCACATTTTCAAATTGGCAGGAGGTAATCAGTCTAATACCACAAGGATCAGTGAGTGGCCTTTTTCTTTTTGTAATATTCAAAAATGATTTACCTGATGTTATAAAGGTCTGTCATATTTTATTGTTTGCGGATAATCTGATGCTTTTTAGTCCTAATTATACCGAAGAGTACCGCACAAAACTACAATAAGATCTTATCTCTGTCGAACGCTGAACAGATAAATCACTTTTGAAAATGTTATCCACATAAATGTATCCATATGAGAATTGGATCATTATTCAGAAGGAATAAAGCCTATTCATTGGGATACAACCAGACAACACTTACAAGTACGGACAATGTGAAAGTTATTCAAGTCACTTTCGATCAATCGCTTGCTTTTGAAGCATATATGTCAGAACACAAATAATAAAGCCAATTAGATGATGGGGATAATCCGACGTACTTTCGTTCACATGGATAAAAAGTGGTTTTCTTTAAGTCCATTCTTAATTAAATATATTACAGCTCTTGAAAATGGTCGGCGCAGAGCAACCAAATTAATTCCTGGTTTCAAAGACCTTGAATAGAAACAACGTTTACAGAGACTGAAATTACCAACTCTATCATACGTTCACCACACGGGAGATATGGTGGAAATGTATGATAAGTTAAGAGGGAAATATGATCTAGCAGTCTTATCCAATGTTGTTGCTTTGGGAGCCAACGAAGCACATACGAAAAGGTACCACTTAAATATTTAAAGAAAGATGCCGATTAAATATTAGAAATAACTCATTTATATACAAACGCACAGACGTCTCCCACAGTCTGTGGTTGAGGTTTCACCGATGCAGTCGTTTGACACAAAATATATAAGTTATACCAAAACAACCCTATGGAAACTGAATACACTGCCCCACTCCTATCTTAGACTGTTCCAGACTCAGACGCATGCACACAATCCGAGCATATGTCAAAAGCTAGAGTCGGCACGTAAGAGGCAGATGCTGTAACCCCTAGTCAAGCCAGAAGAGGACCTGGAAGAACCTGTAAGATGATTTGCACTTTACTTTTCAGGTCTTGAAAATGGCCCAGCAACATTGAAGTTAATTTTAGAAAAACAAAAAGAGAGAATCCGGAAGTGGGAGACACTGGAGCCGTTACTGCCTATGATACAGAGCTAACTGTACCAATGATCGGCTCGGGACATCTCATCGGGAGCTCCTTACAACCCTACTCTGGAGAGTAGTGTCACAATCCGGATCTCTCACAGTTGACCCACTCCCTGTGGTAGCACTATGCAAGGGAGGGTATATATCGGCCCCTAAGCCATCCCGGCGTTCCCATAACCGGTGTGGTCATCCATGCCACGTGATATAACCCTATATATTGAGCGCGTCAAGCTGCAATTAACATAGACATTTTACCTGCCTTATATAACCAGCCAAACACAGGCAGCCGGAATTGTGGTGTGTGAACTTCAACATTAATTAAACTTGCATATCTACACTTGTTAAAGTTATTTATTCGTTAGAATGGTATTAAAACTTCGGCCATATGTTATGTTATATGATATGATGCAGTAAACGTGTGTATATGCGGCATAAATAATATTACTAATCTATTATAAGTATTCTGATGTATGCAATTTCTTCGATAGTATTCGTTGACGACGACAGGGGGTGAATCCAATATGGCCGCACACAGTACAGTGGGGAAAATTCCAGAAATCAAATCATATTTATTGTCTATGTATTATACCAACAACTGTTGTTCAAGTATAATACACAGTGCGGTATTAATGGTGAATTAATAACGAAGAGAGATGGTGTTCGAACTTGTGTTTACTCCTCCGTGGTGCATAGCATTAAACAATGTTTACCTCGTGCATTAATTTTGTTTGCCTTAAATAACGATACAATTGTTTCTAGTTCTTTGATCACTGCCAAATAATATAACTATAACCAGCCAAGCACAAGCGTGTGTGTATTTGCATTACGATTGGCAAGATGTTCTATGAACACATTACGCCAGTGCGTATGTACGTGTATGTTAACATATGTGTCTACATTATGGTACGATACAAAGGTTAAGCTTAAACACAATAAACATGTTCATTTCTTGCGCGCTCGTGCTTGCCGCCGTGAATAGACTGTCAACAATAACCAATTTTCTTGTTGTACCTAAATGCAATATGTTGAACAGACTACAACTTCTTGACGTTCTAAACAAATGAAATCCCTACCTTCCTTCCCGCTTGAAGCCATCTTGCAATGGCTATCCCTTCACGCTGTCTTTTCCGGCATTTGTTTTCATATCCTATAGTGTATTCCACTGTTGAAATCACCTGTTAAACGAAGCACCATATCGAGCGTCAAACGAATATTGTTTGTTACATACATATAATGTGCGCTGGAACCACGCAAGTCAACCATCCACCAGTCAAGTCGGTGTTGTACTGAAACCCGTCGTGTGATTTATATTTCAACCACTGTTTTCCTATTGGTCGTTTTACGCTTACCAGATACACGTTTACAACAACTGTCAGGTGAAACTCGACAGAGGTAGTCATACTAAATTCAAACTAAAGTCAAATAATAAAATCCTCTTGGCATGTGATTAGGAAAGAACCATTGTTGGGCTCGCACGTAATGCCTATAATGTTCACCGGTAGGTGAATCAATGCTTTGTCTCTGAGGTAATGCACCATGACATTGCTTGTGGATGAAGCACAGTTGGCATGCCTATATGAATAGTCTCGTCATTCGTATTAAATGTGCAACGATCCATGACCGTACCCAATTACGAGTGAATGTGAGAGAGAGAGAGAACGAGAGAGAGAGAGAGAGAGAGAGAGAGAGAGAGAGAGAGAGAGAGAGAGAGAGAGAGAGAGAGAGAGAGAGAGAGAGAGAGAGAGAGAGAGAGAGAGAGAGAGAGAGAGAGAGAGAGAGAGAGAGAGAGAGAGAGAGAGAGAGAGAGAGAGAGAGAGAGAGAGAGAGAGAGAGAGAGAGAGAGAGAGAGAGAGAGAGAGAGAGAGAGAGAGAGAGAGAGAGAGAGAGAGAGAGAGAGAGAGAGAGAGAGAGAGAGAGAGAGAGAGAGAGAGAGAGAGAGAGAGAGAGAGAGAGAGAGAGAGAGAGAGAGAGAGAGAGAGTGAGTGAGAGGGGGAAGCTGGCGATAGGTACGTCGAGAAATAGAGGAGGGAATGAGGGATTTAAAATGAGAAAGACAGACTGAAGACACATGGAAAGCGACGGAGAAGAGAAGGAGGAGGGGTAGAGTGGTGAAAGAAAGGAAAAGGCGGGGAAGAGGAGGATGGAGGGGTAGAGTGGAGAGAGAGAGACGGAAACGGAGAGGAGGGGAGGGGACTGGAGGGAACGAAAAAGGAAGGAGATGAGAAAGGAGATGGAGAATGACAATGACAATGAGTTTTATTTCCGTACGACCCCTTGTGTTCTAAAAAGTGTTCTTTCTAAAGTACAGTTTTTAAAATAACACATTGGTATTCTTAAGAACATCTAGATTTCTATTATATAAATCATATTTGCTTGATTTAAAACATAACACACATACATAAAACATTCAGTGATTCTTACTATATATTAAGTGTTTTCAATAATTATATAATCAGTAGTGCAAACCAAATAATGTAAAATAATATAAAATATAATAAACCACATATTACACATATATTGCACAATTTGAACATATTTACATGTAATTATATGACTAATAAAATTAACAATCAGCTATAATGTTTCTTCTATGCAATTCACAGTTTTTGA